>CAAKMY010039294.1:0-14679 GCA_901111285.1 Corrigiola litoralis
ATCAGGGATTGGAATCAAGGAATATAATGTGCGGATTTAGACGAGAAGTATTTAAGGCAACTGAGATGTCACTGGACCCAAAAAGAAGCCGGCCGGCCGGCCGGACGGACGGCGGCGGCGGCGCGCGCGCGCGTGAGGTATATCCAAACTCCAAAGCCTCCATAGTGTCCCTCTAGTCTCTTGCCATCAAACACTACCCAAGTGTCTCTTAATAAAAAGGAGTGAAACACTTGGTTTGGGACCAATGTGGGACAACATTGTTAAGAGAAGCCTTTGCAAGACATTCTCCCAACAATTAGTACTAGTCTTGTTTGTTTTTCCCTCTTAAGAAGAAATGTTATTCTTGTCAAACTTATCAGTTGACGCCTATGATGGTTTGCAAGCGATCCTATGACTCTTTCCGTACTAAAAGCTGTAATTGTTAATTATATTACTTCAAGTGCCACGTTGTTGTTTAACCTTTTTGTAACATACGGAGTAATAAGGAATGAAAGTAACTAGTTTGGCACACATAGGGATTAGGAGTAGACTTTTAAAGACCAAGGCGCAAGGTACAAATGTACAGAGAAACTACTTCTCTATATCTGTGATGGCGAAGTTTGAGCATATATGTGAAGGCCTATCTTTTACAAGGATATCATCGTGATTTCCCTTGTAAAGGGAAGGATAATACTCTCCTAAATAGGTAGGCCGTCCAAATATACGCTGAAAAATCCCCATCTCGAATATTGGGATATCACAGCTCCAAATACACCTCAAAGGACATAAGAACTAAAAATCATGTAGCATGAAACGCCTATGGATGCAGACTACCCATACACAAACACATAAGATCATTATATACACCTCACTCACTTAAACACATCAGCCAGGTACAAGAAATCGAGAAGAAGCTTCTCAATGCAGCAGCAAAATCGACCATGGTGTTATAGATTGATACGCTTTGGTAGTAAACATCCACTGTCCTTACCAAAAGGGTTAAAAATCAAGACAAGTACAATAACTGTTCAATGACCAGGATATGCATGTCAAATACATCTAAAAGCTGCTTCTGTTGCTGTGTTGCATCATAGGTGGTGGGTGGACGGTACGCGATTCTGGATAGGAACATATAATGGGAGATAATCAGGGGAAAATGCAGAAAATATTAGCCACAGGTTGTGTGGAGGATGTCATTGCCAGAACAGTAATGCTATGTCAATTGGTCTGTGCACAGTACAAACCAAAACATCTTAACTACGTAACTATGGTACTCAACTCGCCAGTTTGATCTAGTCAAATATGTAGCCTCACAAAGTCACATTAATGAAGTAATGAACTAGTACACAAGTTTAGAAGGCTCATGCATGAACTTATTGACGGAGTATCTCACTGAACTTGTAAATCTATCTTTACTCACAAAGGGCATGTATAGGCTCACTAATGTATATATTTGACATTAGGATCCAAAAAATATGTGTATATTTGACATGATATGAGATCAAGGCTGTACCTCAATCCGAATATTCGATGGATGCTTGACAAATAATCCACCCGAAATGAGTTACAGAATTAGTGTATGAGACTGACTAATTTTAACTTAACACTAGACGAGCGTTAAGTGGCCATCTTTTGGCTTACAGTGATCATTTTGTCACATAGTTAATTAAAAGTGATCATTTTAATCCAATTCCTAACCACGTCTAACTTTAAGTTAAAATTAGACCTTTTACCTTTTTAATAAATTATGAGTATGATATGTTGGTTTACCTATCCTCTCCTCTCCTCACCTCGCACTACATGAGAAAAGGTAGTTCCTTGAGTTTTGTCTTTCTACCGTTATCTCCAAGAAGATGAAGAACACTTAACTTTATTAAACATTCATACTAATGAAAATCTATCATAAACATGAAAGAGTCAATTCATTTGTAGCGTGATTGATTTTATTCGATGGACTAACATTAGGGATCAAACGTGATTCTCTATGATGATAGTCCATACGTACCTTCACTGGATTTCCCAACGTGATTTTTTAAAATGAAGAGAGGAGAAAATAAAATTCGTTTCTTAATCATCAATGTGTTATATGGATGTATGTCGAGAAATTAGAGGACATACCTTTGACACCCCCAATATCCAAGAGGAATAGTATTAAACTCGTATTTATCTCCAAACTCCTAGATATTGATGGTGTCACGCCACGCCAAACTCACCAAGTTTGACGCACATGCTAAATTGTATATACATATACGTGATAATATATTTTATTACAGCTTGGGCTTCATGGCCATAGTACTGATTCTAATCTAAATCAAAAGTGTATCGTACCGGAAGCATTCGATATTCTTATTTAATCTAGGTAAATTTATGATCGTCTCTCAAACCCTTCAAACCAAAGACCAACATCAAAATAAAACCATATCACTAACTTGTAAAACAAAACATTTGTAAAAAGTCAGCGAAAATGATGAGTAAAAACCTTCCTTATCTGGAAACCCATTACGAGAACCATTTCGAAATTTCACATAGACATATCAAGAAGTTGCTTATAAAATTTCTTTTTTAAAAGCAATTCATTATAAAGCGGCTACCAAGCCAAAAACTCAATCAAGTGGAAATACACGTTCAATAATTTGAAATTGAACTTCTATGTCCTAAACAATTGTATCATTGATTTATAACAACCTTGATATAACAAAGGTTAGAGAAATAGAGCATGATATAATGTTAGCGCGTATATCTGTCGTCATATGTCCTAAATGTGCACATCCGCCTAATTTAAGAGGAAACATAATGACGGAGAGTTCATCTCTACTCTCCAAGCTCCGATCTCAAAGCCAGCCGGTCAACCGGCAAAAAGGATAAATAGGAAAAGCGTTGCCAGCTTGTTGATAAAAAGATCCTAGTCAAAATGGTTTGGGAGACAATTCAAAGTATATAAGAACCATATTTTATAATCGATGACTACTCATTAGAAACAAGTTTGTTGGTTTTGATGATTCCAAACTGTATAAATGTTCTGTGTAATGTTTGCTTTGTGTGTTAGTAACATGGAACATATATTGATTAAAAAAATGCAAGCTTGAGCAAGGGATGTGCAGGTTTGAGAAACGTCAAGCATCATGAGTAATATCAAAAGCACCAGTCCAAGCACCAGTGACAGTTCTATTGAAGCATGAGGAGCTGCAAGGCACATCTAATATGGATTCTATATGAAAGTGGATTTTAAGCTTCAAGTTATTTGGAAGACTTGTAATATATTAGATTGCAACTATTTAGAATGAATGTACATGATAATGAGATACGTTATATATGCTTTACTTTATTGTAGGTGATGAGGGAAAGAGCTATGATAAGCAAGGTTCAGTGATGCATTTCTTAATTGGGGGTTGAGCTCTATGCATTTGTTTAATTATCTTAGAGTACCCTGGAGAATCGTATCAAGTGGGTCTTGTTGGAGTCTGGTAATTAATTTATTCTTCATTTGTGTACCTTCTCCCCCATTCATCCCTATAAATAGTGGTATGTTTAATACCTTGGACATCAAGTTCTGTATCAAATATCTCGTTGTACCACACTCTGATATGTCCTCTGTTGTCAACCTAATCCTTTCCTCTCCAAACCAACAAAATGCCCAGATTGTTTCTTCCATCTTTCCTCCCCTTGATACGGATACTTCCGAACAATCAAACAGAAACCACACTTGTCAACCTAATAATGATTGTTCACTTGGAGAAGATCCCTCCTTCAAGTCCTCTCTTCAGTTCGAAGTGGAAAATGGTAATCCTTCTGGTCCTCCCTCTGCCTCACTTGAACCACCACCTGACAATAACCAGGAGGACATTCGGGAGTTCATTGTTGACCAAGGTGTAACCTTTATCCCTCTGTCTGTCATTGACCACACTACTGTTGAAAATAATAGTAAGCTTAGGCTTTTGGGGAAGTTCTAGGGGGTGTGGTTCCTCGTCCTGTCATTAAAACTAAAACTAGAGCTGATTGGTAAGGGGTCTTTGGCAAAGTGTCTTTTGTTAACAAAGGGAATCATTGGTTTGACATTAGGTTTTCTACCACTATGGAAATACATTATGTGTGGAATAATAGACCATGGTTTGTCCAGGGCCTGATTCTCGTGCTTAGACCTTGGGATCCTTTTTTGAGCCCTATGAAACTGAAATCTCCTCTGTTGATCAATGAGTTAGCTAGGATAGAGGGTCTGCCGACCATCTTTTGGAAGCCTCACATTCTTAGGGGTATCCTAACACCCATCGGGAAGTTTATCAAAATTGATACCTTTACTAAGGAAAAGTCTAAAGATAAGTATGTTAGGGCCTGTGTCAGTATGCACTTTCTCAACCAAGTTCCTAGAGTTGTTAAAGTCAAGTGGGGAAATATTTGCAACACTTATACAGTCCAATGTGAAGGCTTGTATAATGTTTGTGCCCTTTGTTCTAGCTCTAAGCATGTTACTTATGCTTGCCCTCGCATCATAAGGGTCAATCATGTGGAAGTTATTGTCAATAGTCTAGCTTTAAGCTCTATCCAGCCCAAAGAAGCTAGACCTGAGTCGGGTGCGGATGACTGGATTTAAGTCACACCTTAACTCAGAACGAAGTCCTTTATCCATGCTAGGAAGCCTCCTAACCCTAGGCCCTCTATTCCTAAAGCCCGACCCGTTCCAGCCAATGTTTATCCTAGTCCTTCTGTTCACCCTGCTGTTAATGTGAACACTGTGACTCCAAACACCGCCACTTCTGCTGCTGATTTCCCGCCTTTTCCTGCTGACCCCAATCCTTTCGCTACCCTCACTGATGGTGAAAAGGAGGTGGATCTGGCTTGCAAAGAAAAGTCCGACTTTCTCAATGATGACTTTCTATTTCATGAAGATGGTGATGACACGTCAATTTACATTTATCCTGATGCTCTTCATGCTAATGATGATTTCTCGTCTTTTAAGAATGATTTTGTTGTTCAGCTTGATGACTATATGGAAGTTAATGAAGCCACTGAGTCTTCTACTTCTTCCGCCAATAATCCCTATAACGAAATACCTCTGGTGGAGTTGACAAGAACACTGTCAACTCTACTTCTCCCGTGAACGGACGATTCCGTACTAGCTTTGGGCACGTATCCCTTTTGTGGGATTTCCCAGTGATGCTTATCTTGCTTTAGTTTATTTTAATATGTTCTCCTCTTCTTGCAAAATAGCCTTTGTCTTTACTGTCTTTAGCAGCCCTTTGTGGCTTAGGCTATCCTTGAGGAGATTGTGTCAGTTTATCTTTTATGCTTTCCTTTGTCTTATTAGAAAATGTACTTTCTCTTTCCCTTTTTGCTGGACAGTCAGAACTTGTATCAGTTGTATTATATTAAGACTGTTAATGGGAAGATTGCTTTCTGTTTTCATCTTGCTTATTGTCTTTGTTTGTGTACTGCAAATGCTTTTTTCCTATTCTGCTCTATTTATGAACCCCTTCCCCTTTGCTTTACACACAATTATTAGTAACTTGTTTGTTTATGATTTAAGAGGACTCCTCTTCAGCCATCTTTTTTTTTTTAATCTCAACCCCACTAAATGTATCAGGTTTGTTTGGTTTAATAATGTTGCACTTTTTCGGCGTAGCATTAGCTTGCTAATATTCAGTCTCTTAGTGAATACCCTTTCTAGCCGGGGTGGTTTCTCCACTAAAGGATGGCAAGGCTATCTCACTCTGACACAAATTTGTCTCAAGAATGAAATTTTTTTGGAGCGAAACCCTTTGCCAGTGCATTTCTTTGTTATTCTTGCAGTATCGTTTTTATTTCACTACTGAATAACTGACACTTTGCTTGAGTTTTGGAATGGATTTATGTCCCCTGAATGCTGACTTGTTCAGCCTGTTACTCTCTAAAATGTTTCAAGTGTGTTGACTTGGCCTTTATTCACGTAGGATTGACCCTTGGTGTCATTTGTTCGTCTCTCGTCGACTTAACATCTAATACCCGAGGTTAGCTAAATTTTTTGTAAGTTAATGAGGTATTAACATTTTATTAACCTTGATTAGGTTATGATTAGATGAGATTTCTTATTTTTGCTAAACTAGGGTTTAGTGATTATTTTTGCGCTTTTATCATTTGATGTACACAAATGTGAGAAATTAGCCAGAGGCTAGAATATGCAACCAAATGTTCTGATGTCGATTTGTAAAATCATTATATGTTAGCTGGGATGTGCTTAGTTAATTTTATAGGATTGAATGCATAAAAGCACGCATCCATATTGGGAATAAACAATTTAACTGAGAGCCTCTCTCTCTAACGAGAGTTTTTTTTACATTTTTCCAATCTTAGCACTGAACAGTGCGTTTTCCAAAACTTCCTTCATTTTACTTCGCATAGTGTACTTCCCAAAACTTCCTTAGGTTTCCAAGACTTCCTGTTTTTTCTTCCCTTGTTTCGAGATCTCTTCAAATCCAACCTACTTACCTATATTGGCTGCCTGTCTTTTCATTAGTTGCTATTGATCAGTTTGGGTGGCTATTACACTTCT
This sequence comes from Corrigiola litoralis, assembly GCA_901111285.1. NCBI lineage: Eukaryota > Viridiplantae > Streptophyta > Magnoliopsida > Caryophyllales > Caryophyllaceae > Corrigiola > Corrigiola litoralis. The sequence goes on from CAAKMY010039294.1 coordinate 6,503, forward strand.
TCACTCTAGCAGAGATTTTCTGAACTGTTCATGAGGTCTTTTGGATTTCCTTTTGATCTCCAACCTATCCTCGCTTAGGATTTCTTGCATGCAATGATTTCTGTTGACTGTGCTCCAACGTCTTACCCTTGAACTCCTTCTATTTATCTGAGTTTCTTTGTTAAGCTTTCTCCTCATCTCCTTCACCTTTAATGCTTCTTACCAACAACATTCTCTAGTATTCCTTGTACTTCACTGGCTTTTCTTTCCTTTTGGTCTTGCAGTTACATTTATTTCTCTTCTTTCTCGCCCTTCTCTTTTGGGTGAGTGGGAATCTTGGTTCTGTCAGCCCTTTTGGCTTTTCTCTGTCTCTATTTCACCATGCAGCATCAACAACATGTTTTTCCTTATTGTACTGGCCCTTTAATCCAGCTTCCCCCAAATACCTTTTCTCAAAGTCATATTCGCTGGGATCTTGCAGTGTCTGGTGTCTTTATCGATAATGAGATTCCGGATGCTCAAGTTGTGGCTGCTGTCATTGCCACTAGATGGGCTTCTAGGGACATTGTTGAGGTCCATAGGTTTGGGCGTGTTTTTGTCTTTGAGTGCTCTAACTCTCTGGATGTTGAAGATATCCTAGAAAATGAGGTAGTTAATTTCTTTAGGAAACTTATGGTGCTGCGTCGAGCCTCGTGGAAAGCTTTTCCCAGGTATACGAGGTTTACTGACCCATTTTTTATGGATTAAGCTTGAAGCTTGCATATGGGTTATTATCAAAGGGATGTCATTGCTCGTATCTTGGTGCATGTTGGGGCGGTGGACCCTGTTCACCATTATTCTGAACATGAGAACTATGTTAGGGCTCGTGTGAGAGTTGACCTAAACCAGCCCCTTCTTCCTGGTAGTTATGTTTATTTGGAGGGCACTAGATTTATTTGGGTGTTCTTTCGTTATGAAGGAGTTTTTAACTTCTGTAAAAAATGTGGCAAGGTTGGCCATAAGAAATTTCAATGCAGGCTCTCTGATTACCAAGCAACCCAGCTCCGGTCAAGGCGTTTTGGTGAACTGGGTACAAGGGTTTTGAATGGCCCTCCTCAAGCTCGTTTGTTCACCAATAGGCTCCAAGGCTTACATATTAATGATGAAAACTGGTGTACCAGGTTATCCTTTGATGGTGTTCGCCCTGTTGTGGAGAGTGTAATCTCTAGTCACTCAACGATGGATGATTCTGATGATGATAGTAGTGGTGATGATTCACCTCCTGTGCCACATGCACAAACCTCTGCTCCTGCTCCTCCGCCTCCGCCGGCACCACCGTCCTCGCCTGTCTCAGGCTCTGGAGAACCCAATGGGTCTCACATGCAGATTGATATGCCCTTACTTGCAGCCAGAGCTCTGGCTGGGCCCCCTCCTGGGTTTGAAAATATTGCTACTGGCTCTACTTCACCTTTCCGAATAACGGCGCCTTCTTTTTTTGGGGAGCATGAAGACCTTTCAAATGATGCACGCTTGGATTCCTTTAATACAAGTCGTCGCTTTTCAACTCCCTTTTCTGGTCCCAGTATTGTTTTGACCTTGCATGCAGGTATTGAAGCTCCTAATCCGCCTCCCCAGGATGATGTGGATATGGGGACCATTGAGCAGGTCCCAGCCCCTTTACTTCAGGAGAGCCGTACTGTGGAGAATGTACCTCCCCCTATTTCCAATGTGGTCCCTTTAAGTATTATTTATCCTCCTCCCTCTGCTGCTCTTGCTGACTCTACCTCAGTGGGTGGGGATAATCCGGATCCGGGTGAGTTGTTGGATCGTGTTGGTGATAACATTGGGCCTCTTGGGAACTCCACAGCTTTGTTTGGGCCCTCTTCTTCTGGCCTTTTCCAAGATTTTGTTAACTCGTCTCGGGCCACCCCCTTATTAGTAAGGATACCTGCCCCTTTATTCTCCTCTACTGCTTCCGTGCCCTCTCAGGTACAAACGGATCACCCCCTATTTCTGCTCCTACTCCATCACTTGCATTCAGAAGGAATTTTGCTGATCTTGCTCTAAGGCTCAACTCAAGATTTAGGCTATCACCGGATCCATCTGTTGATCCTTTCCGCCCCAGTATTCTCCAACATAGGCGATCAGCTCTGCATGCAGGATCCCCTATTACTTCTCCAGACAATGAGATATCCCCTTCCTCTATTTCTGATTGCCCTCCTCCGCCTCCTAACTCTCCTGATATGGAAGTGGATAGTTTTATCATCCTTGCTGATCCTAAGAAATGCTCCAAAGTTAAGAGATCTCGATCTGAAGGAGGAGGGTGTCGGAGATTCCCTAGAAGCTCCACAGCCCGTTGGAGGAGATTTAGAGCTAAAATCAAGCGGCTCAATAAAAAAGGTGCTCAGTTTCTTTGGAATATGGATGGTCTTCGTATCAAGAGGAAGGCAACTTCAGATATTTGGATGGGTCGATGTTGGGACTCCCCTATGGAGGATGATGTTGAAGATACTGCTTCTTCGTCTGCTGCTGCTGCTGCTGTTACTTCTGAATGCTTTTGGAACAAAAAATACAGAAGGGATTTGGACCTCTCTAGCTCTAAGGAAGAAGGAAGTGGGTTTGGATTCCAGTTCCAGATTAATGGTTCTCTTGGAAAGGGTGAGGTGGCTGGCCCATTGCAGCCACCCAGGTATCCATGATAACATTTGCCTGGAACTGTAGAGGCCTTGGTGATGAATCTGCTTCTACAGTTCCCTATTTGCTCTGGATGAGCAGAGCTAAGCATCCTGATCTGATTTTCCTCATGGAAACAAAGTGTCTTGTGTCTAGTGCTGAACTTAAGTTAAAGTCTTTAAATTTCTCGTCTGCTTTTGGTGTGGATTCTCAAGGTCTCAATCGTGGTTTGTTTCTTTTGGGTTTTAATGATGTGGTTATTGACATCTTATTTAGTAGTTTTAATCTTATCTTTTGTAATGTGAAATTTAAGAATGGTCAAGAGTATAAGATCTTGTTTGTGTATGGTGCCCCTGTTGTTACTAACCGTCAAGCTGTTTGGGACTCAATCTCTGATATTCTCAAGTTTATTCGGATGTTCTTCTTATTGGGGACTTTAATCAAGTCGAATTTCATGGGGATAAGCTTGGTGGATCGCAACATATAGGGGGATGGGTGGATTTTGTTTCTTGGCGCTTACAACACAATCTTCATGATGTTCCTTTTGCTGGAGCAAGGTATACCTGGACAAATGGAAGGCAAGATTCGAAATTGATTATGGAAAGAATAGATAGAGCTTATGATACGGATGATTGGATAACAAAATGGCCGGATTCTCATGTTACTAACCAGCCAATTCTTTTCTCTGATCATAGTTTAATCTGCTTTGAGATTTTTCATAATACTGTCAAGAAGAAGAGACCTTATAAAATTGAAAGTTGGTGTCTAGATTTTGAAGAGGTTAAAGATTTGGTTAAGACTGATTGGCAGCTTTCAATCAATGGTTCTGCTATGTATGGATTATCCAGGAAGCTCAGTCTGGTTAGGAAAAGACTAATGGGTTGGTGCCGTATTTATCGTCAATTATGGGGTATCAACTGGGCTGATAATTCTTCTGATTTGATGGCTCCAGCATCCTCTATAACCTCAATTGATGAAGCCTCCTCTTTTTTGATCCAACGACGTAATCATATTGATAAGGCTGCAATTCAAATGTAGTTTTGGAAGCAAAGGGCTAAGGTAAGGTGGAATGCCTTGGATGATAAATGCACAAGGTTCTTCTTTAACCGAACTAAATCGAGAAGTCTCCAAAACAAGATTATTTGTCTTCAAACTAGTCAACCGGATGGGTTTTCCTTAACCTACGATGCTAAACAGATACATGACCTATTTGTTGGTCACTTTAAAACTCTTTTTAGAGTTGATGGGGACTTGCAGGGTTCTCATCTCCCATCCTCTAGTGGAACTGGTCATGATGTCTCGAGCTTTATCTCGGTTAGCGTTCTTCAGCATCAAATTCGTCATCTTATGTTACCTTTTTCAGCTGATGAGGTTAAGCATGCTATGTTTTCTATGGCTAATCATAAAAGCCCTGGACCTGATGGCATGACTGTGGAATTTTTTAAGCTCAACTGGTTTGTTGTGGGTGAGGATGTATGCGAAGCTATTTTGCGGTTTTTTTCTACTGGTTTTCTTCTGAAGGAGTGGAATCAAACCTTTATAGCCTTAATTCCCAAATGCAAGAATGCTGATTATGTCAACTAGTTTAGGCCAATCAGTTTGTGTAATGTTATTTACAAATGCATCTCTAAATGCATGACTTTGCACCTTAAAAAGCTTATGCCTTTCCTTGTGGGAGACTTTCAAGGTGCCTTTACAGAAGGAAGGATGATGGCGGATAACTCACTTATTGCTCATGAAGTACTCTCTTCTATCAATCAAAGAAAGCGAGGTAATATCTTTATGGCTGCTCTTAAAGTTGATCTTCACAAAGCCTATGATAAGATTGATTGGAATTTCCTGATTCAAGTTTTGCGGGGTTTTGGTTGCCATGATCAATGGTGTAATTGGATTTACCAATGTGTCTCTATTGTTACTTATCGGCTCCTTATTAATGGGGAACCTTCTGTTGCCTTTGCCCCAAAATGTGGGTTGAGACAAGGGGATCCTATGTCCCCTTATCTTTTCCTTCTTTGTATGGAAGTTCTTTCGGGTATGATGCGCAAAGCTGAGGAGTTAGGCCACATTGTGGGAGTCAAAGTGGCTAGGTCTGCTCCCCTTATCTCTCATCTTTTTTTTGCAGATGATGCTCTCTTTTTCTTCAAAGCTTCTAAGGATTCTTGCTCTGCTATCAATGAGATTATTCTGCGGTTCTGTCACTTCACTAGAAAAGCGGTTAACTTTGATAAATCGGTTGTTAAGTTTAGTCCTAATACTCCGGAATCTCTAAGATTGGATTTCAAAAGTATCTTATGTGTTAAACTTGTTCAAAACCGGGGTTCTTACTTGGGTGTACCTATTGATCTGGAGGGGAAAAAGTCAGCTCTTTTTGGTTCCCTGATTGACAAAACTCTAGATCGTATTCATGCTTGGAATGGTGTTAGATTCTCGCAAGCTGCTAAACTAATTCTTTGTAATGCGATCTTGGTTGCTATGTCTTCTCATACCTTGAATACCTTTTTGATCCCGGTGTCTGTTGCTAATAAGATTTTAGCACTGATTTTGAAATTCTTTTGGGCTTCCACAGAGAGTGGTAAAGGACATCATTGGGTTCGAAGGGGCATTGTCCACTTTCCTAAAGGATCAGGGGGTTTGGGTATTAGGAATGTGCAGGTGTTTAATCAAGCTTTACTAATGAGACAAGCCTGGAGATATAGCCATCAGCCGCAAATTCTGGCTGCTAGGCTTCTTAGTGCTAAATATAAGCATATTTTCTGTATGAAGGATGGTTTAAAATACAGGTCCTCCTACTTAAAGTCCTGGGGGGCCAGGGGCCTTATCAAGGCTGCTGATGCACTAAGGGGAAAGGTCGTTTGGAAAGTTTCAAGTTCTTCTACCCTTCAGGCTTTCACTAACAATTGGACCTCTGGGTTTACTCCTGTGTTGCGTGATTCTATTTTGCTTCGTGATATTCAAAATCTTAGGGTTGGAAATCTTTTTCAGCCTGATGGAACCTGGGACGTTACAAAGATCAGGGGTCTATTTGAGATGGACTCTGCTACTCGCATTTTAGCTATGGAGACAATCTCAGGTGATTTGGGCTCAGATACTTTGGTCTGGCCTTTCACCTCTCATGGAGATTTTTCTAGTCAAGACTGCTTATTTCAGACTCATGGCTGAGCAGTCTGAGTCTCCCAATATGAGCATGTCTAGATTTTGGAAGACTTTGTGGGCAGCAAAGTTGCTGCCTAGATGAAAAACCTTTATTTGAAAGCTGGCATGGAATGCGCTAGCTACTCTTTCCAATCTGATCAAGAGGGGAGCTTTTATGGTGAATGAATGCCCCTTATGTTTTGGTCAGGAAGAAGATGTTGATCATCTTCTCCGCAAATGTCCAGTGGCTATGAGACTCTGGCGTGGAGGCAAGCTTGGCCTCAATGTTGAGGCCAATTTTGCTGTTCCTTTTAATGTGTGGCTTTCTGACATGTTTTGTTTCTTCAGTTCTAAGTCTTTTGCAGGTACGAAGAACTTAACATGGTTTATTGCTACCCTGTGGGTCGTCTGGCGTACTAGGAATGCGGCTATTTTTCAAGGCCAAACCTTGAGCTTGACAAGTATAATGGCTCAAATCGAAGTTTGGACAGCTACAAATGCAGACATGACCCCCCTTTTGGAGAGCCATAATCTTAGGGACAAGGTGGACCAAGACCTGGCGTTTCCTCCGGGATTCTTCTCTGCCATCCTGACTGGTTCTACATCCAATGAGCCTGCCTTTCGTTTCTTGATTGATGGCTCCTAGATGCTGCTTCCTTGAAGGCAGGATATGCATGGGTTTGTCTGGCCAAGCCCTCTCTTACCATGTCTCATCAGGCTGGTTATCCGGGATGGACGAGTTCTGTTACTCAGGCAGAGGCAATGGCTTGCCTGAGAGCTGTTTCGTGGGCAGCTGCTCACAACAGGAAGAACATTGAAGTCCTCACTGATTCTATGGACCTGGTCTCCTCTCTTCGACGTCCTCTTCAGGCTGCTTTGGGGATCAAATGGGTTGTTCAACAAATCTGTCACATTGCTCTTAACTTTGACAGTTGTGCAGTAATCAAGGTTGATCGGTCTATGGTTGATGCTACTCATGTTCTAGCTGGGGATTGTCGAAGAAGGAGATGTCCAATGTCTCCTTTGTAGTTCCCTTTTGCTTTAGTTTGTTTCATCCATTGTCAAAAAAAAAATAAAAAAAAAAATAAATTTTATAGGATTTAGAGTTCATTTGGTATGATTTCTCTATTTTCTATTTTTGTATACTTAACTGTGTACGATTGTGATTTAGCTAGTTTAGCTAAGATTTATGATCTATGTGGCTTGAATTGGTTCCATATGAAGAATTATGGAATGATCATGATGTGTGGAATTAATCCATGAAGAGTTGGATTGAGATTTTGATTAATTGAGATTAGCAAATTTAGAGTAATTTGTGATTTTATGCGCATAGGTGTGTATAAGTGTACAAATTGTGCATATTATTGATTGTCCTAGATTAGTCGATTTTAAGGGACTATGAGAGCTTAAAAAATCTGAAAATAAGAAGTATACTACAATAATTAAGGTGGTAGAGGTTGAGTGTGGAAGTTTAAGAGACTAGCTCATGCATTGAGCAATTTTAAATGTTGTAAGAACAACATGATTATACCCCATTAAGAGGGGGATTTGTGTGAGATTGTGTAAGGAACATTGGGTAGCTTATAGGGGACTTATACACTCAGAAAATGTGAGCACAAGGAAGCCCCAACCATCCCCATACCCCACGCATAACACAACACACAAACACAAACACTACAACTTCTCATTTCTCTAACTTTCTCTCTACTCCGCTCTCTTGTTTCTCTCTCAATTCAAACGAGCTAAGTAATGGCTTGAACCTCATGATTCCTACTGTAAACTAGCTCATTAATAAGAGCACTCAAACACATTTTCATAGCCTACATTGCAAGGGATAAGCAAAACCATGGAAGGGCAAAACCGAACAAGTTAAGCGCATGATCAAGGGTGTTTGGGGCTTGATTTTCGAGCTTTTTGGTGGAGCATTTGAGGGGTGTTTTTGAGAAGATAAAAGCTGGGTTTGAGAAGATAAATTGTAGCCTAGAAGGTGAGTATATGCGTCGTTGGTTGAGGAAGATAAGGGTTGAAGATTCAAGCTTCAAGATTAAGGCTAGCGAAGGGGTGTTAAGCGCTAGTGTGAGACCTATCATTTGGTACCAAGAGGTAAGTACCCCATCCTCTACCTTTCTAAAACCCCACTATGTATAAGATTAGTATGCATGCAAAGGGTTTTAGCAAGTGGTCAAGAAAAGGATTTGAAAATGGAATTAAAAGTGTTGCAAAACCATATTAATGGTGCTCGACAATGTGATCTTTGTCGAGTTATTGTGAATGGACTTGTTTGCAAAATGTTTAAGCTTGATCATTGTGATTTTGCTTGTTTTCAAGTGATTTGATTGAGGTGGTGCTACTGATTTGTAGTGATATGAATGTTGTACAAGATGCATGTTTGATTTGGAGTGATCAAAGTGATG
>CAAKMY010039295.1:0-15530 GCA_901111285.1 Corrigiola litoralis
GTTCAGCAAAAATAAGTTAAGTTAGGATAAGTTCAGCAAAAATAAGATAAGTTCAGATAAGTTTCAGGTCTAATAAGTCCAAAAGAACAGGGCCTAACTCATTATAAAAAGCTGCGGTACTTTCCATTTATAATAAAGAATGTAAATATTCTGTAGATTGCCCGAGAAATTGCTCACCTATAGCCATATAAGGCAAAATCATCTATAAATTGGGTAAATAGGTGATTTTTTCTATACAAAGACAAATTAAAGCAATCACTCTATAACAGGTAATATGGACATGAAAATATATCGAACCCACCACTCAAGAATAATACTCCTCGAATGCCAGTGCTGATCTAGATGTTGGCATGTTGCCAATTTTGTTTTCAATAGTATGATTACCAGTGCTCATCTGATGTCCCCATTTGTTTTCAATAGTCAAGTCTTTCATACCAAACGACCAAACTATGAGAACCTCACATAAACATTGTTTCATTGCTTGCTTTGGGAAAGTCAAACCTGGCTTAGCCGCCACATGGTTTTATAAAGCATGTCTAATTTTCCATACTTTCATGTCTACTCTGTCTTGCAATTATTCCAGCAAAACAAACCTCCACAATGAGAAACCAGAACCTTATTTTCATCCTCATTTTTCTCTCCTTTTTCACAGCAACTTCAGTTTTTGCTAGGAGTTTCCTTCCTAGAGGCTCAGCTCTAACTGCTGAAGACACTTCAGAAACAAATATTATGACTTCCCCTGACAAAACCTTCTCATGTGGGTTTTACAGCCTTGGAACCAATGCATATTGGTTCTCAATCTGGTTCACCAACTCACAGGACAAGACTGTTGTTTGGACGGCTAACCGAGACAATCCGGTTAATCGCCGCGGCTCAAGGCTCACTCTTAGGAAAGATGGTGCAATGGTCTTGACAGACTTTGATGGGTCGACAGCTTGGGAAACAAATACAGCATCAGCAAATGTTGATAGAGCTGAGCTGCTCAACTCAGGGAACTTTGTTATCAAGGACCCTACTGGTAATATTTTATGGCAAAGTTTTGATTTTCCCACTGATACTTTACTTCCTACTCAGCTCTTTACGAAGAGCAAAACATTGGTGTCTAATATTGGTCCTCAGATGTTTGGTTCAGGGTACTTTATCTTCTTTTATGATAATGATAATGTACTCAGAATGATGTACAATGGTCCTGAGATTACTAGCATTTATTGGCCTAACATTCAGAACAATGTATTCGACAATGGTAGAACAAATTATAATAGCAGCAGGATTGCCTTTCTTGATGAGACGGGCAGGTTTAATTCCAGTGATCAGATGCAGTTCACTACATTCGACGTAGGTGTCGGGATTAAAAGGCGATTAACGATGGATTACGACGGGAATATGAGGGCTTACAGCTTGAATGCTTCATCCGGTTTGTGGGTTATAACATGGCAAGCTGTTACCAAACAGTGTGACGTCCATGGTCTTTGTGGTAGAAATGGGGTATGTACTTATACACCAGAACCAAAATGCTCGTGTCCACCTAGCTACGAACAAACTGATTCGAGTGATTGGAGCAAAGGTTGCAAACCTAAATTTGATAGAAGTTGTTCTGACTCTCAATTTGTTGAGATGCCCCATGTCGATTATTATGGTTTTGATCTCAATTATAGCAACCCTGTTTCTTTTGAAGAATGCAGACAAATTTGCTTAAGTGATTGCCGTTGTCAAGGATTTAGCTATAGACTACTCGGCCAAGGGCTTTGTTTCACAAAAAGTGCCCTATTTAATGGAATGAGGTCTAATGATTTCCCTGCAAGCTTATATGTGAGGGTTCCGGCAACTGCACTGTCATCGAGACCTGTTAACCTCAACGTGTCTAGCATTGATTGTGGTGGTGGGCAAGGAAAATTTGTACTACTGCCGAGTACATACGACACCAGCAATCAAAGATTCAAATGGGTTTACATGTATTCATTTGCTTTAGCCATTGGTGCCATTGAAATAATTCTTTTAGTTGCAGCCTGGTGGTTTCTTTTCAGAAAAAATAGAACCTCAGGCTCGATGGAAGATGGATATCGTGCTATTTCAAGTCAATTCAGAAGTTTTAGCTACAGTGAGCTCAAGAGGGCTACTGGCAAATTCAAGGAAATCCTGGGAGTAGGAGGATTTGGAACTGTTTACAAGGGTGTACTGGCAGATGATGATAGGGTCGTTGCTGTGAAGAAATTAGGAGATGTTGTCCAAGGAGAAGAAGAATTTTGGGCAGAAGTGAGCACCATTGGTAGGATCAATCATATGAACCTGGCAAGGATGTGGGGTTTTTGTTCTGAAAGGAAGCACAGACTCTTGGTCTATGAGTACGTCGAGAATGGATCTCTGGACAAACACTTGTTCTCCACCAACACCGTTCTTGGATGGAAAGAGAGACTCAAGGTTGCATTTGGCACAGCTAAAGGCTTGGCTTATCTTCACCATGAGTGTCTAGAGTGGGTCATCCATTGTGATGTAAAGCCTGAAAATATACTCGTAGACAAAGATTTCGAGCCAAAAATTTCAGACTTTGGCCTAGCAAAGTTATGTCAAAGAGGTGGTCATGGATCAACTGAGTTGACCAAAATCAGGGGCACAAAAGGCTATATGGCTCCTGAATGGGCAATGAATCTTCCGATTACTGCAAAAGTTGACATCTACAGCTATGGTGTTGTCATCTTGGAGCTTGTGAAGGGAATCCGCCTGTCTAATTGGGTAGTGGATAATAATTCTGGTTCAGAAGGCATATCTGAACTAGTGAATTTAGTGAGGTTAGCCAAAATGAAGATCCAAAGTGGAGAAGATTCATGGGTTGAGGACATGGTGGATCCGAGACTCGAAGGAAAATTCAGCAGGGACCAAGCTGCTATGATGATTGAGATTGGACTGTCTTGTGTGGAGGAAGATAGAAATAAAAGGCCTACTATGGAATCAGTTGCACAACTTCTTGCAGAATGTGCGGATGAAACTGCAAAGCATATTCCAGACAATATGTGACTGTGTTTTAGCTTAGCAAGAGCTTATATCATATATATGTTCTTTCTCATGTAGCTTTGCCAATCGAACTTGCCATAGCTCACATGTACATACATTGTTATTAAATACATTTGTAAAGGAAATATACATGAATTCTTGTGTTTCCATTTTCTGTTTCAGTTCAAGACCTGTATAATAGTCAATATCTTCAATGTTAATAGCTACGTCAGATTTGTTAGAAATACTAGTCTTGATCACAAGCCACATATGGCTAATTAGCTTACAGTTTATCTTCTTCAACGTTGAAAACTAATCTCTTTTACCTTCATTCTTCGCTAACCTAATTCCAATAGTGGAAATTTAAGAGAATAGAAAATGGAACAAATTAAACTCATAATCCTACTTTGTCAAGCAACAAGTGAAAAAACCAGCATGTCATGACCGAAATATCAAGACAGACAAAAAAAAAAAAAAAAACTCAAGTGGTTAGAGCTCTCTTGCCCCAATTATGAGGTTGGGGGTTCAATTCTTATCAGCGATTTTGTGTGCACATTTTATAAATGGTTAGAGGTTAATGAAATCTTTCTAAGAACATCAGTTTTACGTGTCACCTACTCTATTATTGATGCTTGTTTTTCATACTAGTAATGGTTTCTGTCTTGAATAAAATGATGGATGAATTGAGGTAAAACTGCCTATATTTTGGATGTCCTCAGACTTTACGTATTTCGAAATTTTCCGTTGTTGTTAGAAGATACCAAAATAATGTGAAGTAAAAGGCATCTATCATTAGATCATTTACTTTTCCTTTAGCTCTGTCGAGAATAAAAGTCAATGACCAAATTATACGCACAATATGACTCAAGAAACAAGTCGAGAAAATTAAGGTACAAGACCACTTGTAGAGCAATAGTCAGAGTCATACTCATCATCTCATCATCCAACCACAGTTTTCGATCTTCTTCTTTAGAATTTTCTATGTGCCAGATTTACATGACTCAATCATCTCATACAAACTAATGAGACTACCGCGGACCTAAAAACAATTCTAGACAACAGAAAGTGGTTCTGGAAATGTGTAACAGTTTTAGAGAAATAATAACAGCCGCCATCTACGGTAGCCTAGGAAATAATTAGGCTTCAGCGTTAGAGGACTACTGTAATGTCTCTTAAGGTGGAAAGCAATGGGAACCATCTTCTTGGCCATTCTGATAGTTTTTAGTGAATATTTAACGACTTCTAAATTTTAATAAATTAGGCTAAGAAACCGAAAGTGATCTGTCATCTTGTTTAAGAGTTTGTTTTGTTCCTGCAACCATGAGTTTCAACTCATCCATATGAATCAAACTTGCATATTGTGGTTGAGAGCACAATCTACACCATACTCTGAAAAGCATGTATTTTTATTTGGATTTCTTGTACCTTTTGTCAATTTACTTATACCTTATACAAAAAAAAAAAAAAAACACTAAAAGGGATCGTCTGACCTCTTTCAATTTGATGAATTTGGGTCTGAGAATGCAATTTAGCTTAGGATGCAATATATTCAATTGTCCGGTCGTCAACAAATTCTTAGGATAAACTGTCTATTTTTATCAACAATTTATGAGTTAAAAAAACAATTCAAGATTCTTGCAAGCCTGTATCAAATAAAAGATTTATACACCTTTGTTAAAAGTAGACGGTCTGTCGTCATAAGATCGCAACTTTACGATATTCATTTTGGAATTGTTGTTAATTTTTTTAATACAAGGCACACAATTTCACTACAAGAAAAACAATATATGACAAGGTTAGAGTCGTTTTCATAAATCAATTGTCATTGCTAAAAGTACATTTGACGTCGTTGTTGTTATGGCCGTATAGGCGTCGCAAAATAATATCACAACGAAAAAGTTACTCTTGCCAATGAACATTTGCAGGTGCACCAAAACTTCCTTCTATGTAGTACGAAGTATTGGATAGGTAAAGCAATTGTACCTATCAGGGGCGGAGCCCTTTAGTAGCCTAGGCTATCCTAGGCTACCATAGAAAAAAGATAGTTTGAAATTATAACTAAAGATCGATATGTTATAGACAACCCTTGTGTGAAAAGGAAGAGTATAAATGTGCTTTACTAAGGGAAAAAAATTATTAAACAATCCCTCTTTTTGGATACTAGCTCCGCCCCTAGTACCTATCAGAATAGACAAGAGGCAAAGGAACATTGACAATTTTTTACTTATTACTGTACTTCATAAAAAAATGAAACTATTAATTTGTCCTACTCTAACATACTCACAAATAAGGTTGAGGGCAACTATTACCGCTTTATGGACGTTGTTTGGCACTCTCGTGTATGAGATAATGCATTGAAAAATTAGTTCACAAATAGTAAAGTGTTGGAAAATAATATAAAAGTGTCCATAATAAACATTTGTGGTAATTTCATATATACTACGGAGTATTCTTTTTTATGTTTAACTCTTCATGGAGCCATGGAGGTGTTACAACATGCTTCCCACGAGCGATAAACGGTGGACTCCTTGCACAAGTGCACAATCATACCAACTAATAAATTAGCCCCCACCTCATATCATAATGCGAAGCAACGGCAATGTTACTGGTTGTATGGACTATGGAGTGTAGTATATATTAATCGAGTCATAAAGTGCTACAAAGAGCTACGTCCATCGTCGCAGGCACGCACAAACACATGCATCTTGATCATTATGAAGTGCCATAAGGGAGCTCCCACTCGGGCCACTTCTACACGCCGATGAATGATGGCAACCAGCAGGCAACTCAGCTGAATAATAATTCCACCATATAGTCTATATAAAACTCATTTATCAGTGTACATCTTATCTATATGTAGGTTGCTGAAATCATCTCGTCTATGCAGAAGCTTCAACTATCAATACTACTCCATGTATTATCCCCGTTTAATAATCCTACAAGCAACATATCATACACAACCATCATTGGAACTAGTTAGCACCAACTCCACCTATAAACAACCTAATCCAAAGAATACCGTTGATTTTACCAATAACCAACGCAATTGGAGAGTGCGAGACACAATAATATCATTGTGACTTCAATTGGAAGCAACGTTTGCCCTTTATAAGCACTTGTACAACACCTCCCACCCAAACAAACTAAACACACCCAAAGAGGCCAAGAATAGTCAACTCTCCCATATTGTTTCTAACCACGCTTACATTAGTATTGAAAACTAAGGATGGGAAAGTCTAAGAGTTTGCTTCTGTTCTCTGCCCTTGTTGTGTTGTTATTGATCATCCCCTCCTCCTCAGAATCGACACACCTGAATCCTGGACGGGTTCATCGAGCCAGCCATGTTAGTAAAGTCCATCATCATCATGCCTGGCAAAGGAAGCCGTGGGTGAACCACGGAAGCCATCGAGGCAACCGGAAGCATCTTGTAAATTCATTAAGTGAAGACCCTTTGAAGATGCGAAAGATGCCCATCTAGCATGTTGCGCACATGTATACATTTAACGTTAAATGTCAACTATGAGCTATATATGGCCTTTGCGTACCTTTGTATTTCTTTCTTTCTGAGTGCTTGTAATTATAGCTACTTTGTATAGCATTCTGCTACCAATGGGCCTTGTACTTCAATCAGACATTGTTCTGCTTTATATATGCTTCTTTTCTTCAAATGTTTGTGAAATTCCAACTCCGAAAGAGGGTGATGCTTAATGAGTAGTCAGTGGGTACAGAGTATATCCTTGAATATGTATGTATCTAGTCTCACAAAAGCAAGAAAGAATCAAGAGATATTTCAGTGTTTAGGAGTATTGTAGCATACTTGAGGGGTTTGAAGTTCAGGGTTAGATTCTTATCAATGTAACTATTTGCTCCAAAGAAAGAAAGACAATAAAGTTCACAAAAGCAAATGACATTCACCAAACCAGATAGGGTAAGGACTAAGGAGGGTCTTAGGATTTGCAGTCAGAAACCTCTGCTATACTTCAATCGATCAGGAGATTATATCCATCTTTCCTCTCTTCAAATCATGTGAAATCCAACCTCACAAGAAAATGATGCTTTAGGAAACTTCAACAGTTGCTGAGAATACGCTTCACCATTAACAAACGATGCATACCTCTTAGTCTTGGAAAAGCATGTAGGGTGGGGATGGACTGATGAGGTCAACCAGTTAGCCTTCGCAAGGGAGATATATGAGAACTAGGAGAACCTGTTGAGTCAGATTTTAGGCTCAGGTACGCCAGGTCTTCTTTTGACAAACCCTATGCAATGCTATAAGCCTACGTGAACCCACCTGCTAAGGATACATAATTGTCTAGGAATGCCCAAGGTTAAGAGGTGTGACATCTGAAGTTTCTGATGTACTCTTCGTAAGAGTTTACTAAGATAGTAGACATTTCTTTTTGATTATTAGACTGCATATTCTTGAATTGAAAATGAAGCCAAAGTTCTATACAGCTGCATAACCAAAGCTTGCACGTTGAGAGATAAAGCTCACTACTCCTAGGGAGCAGAAACCTATCACCTCTAGCAAGTGTTAAAAACCGATTATTACTCCCATCAAGCTCATTACTCTCATTGAACCCATTACACCCCTTGAAACCACCTATGATTATGAACCTATAAGATAAAGCTTTAAAACATCAATATTAAAAGTGAGAACAAGATAAATCGATTAACCAGCCTAAGAAATACCAATCTACACCAAAATTGAACATATACCAAAGGCGTGCGATTGGCTACACATATTTGTGTTTTTTGCACTTCACTTCAAAAAAAAAAAAAAAAAAAAAATGTGTAGCCAATCGCACCAAGAACCCCTGTGCCACCTCATTGAGAAATGAAACACAATGAAGCTAGAAATTTATAGATCTCTCACTTATGGATCTCTTACTCTTGATAACAACCACCATTCTTACATTGAATAGACATTTGTGACTGGGGTAACTTCCATGCAATTGATTCTAGTTCTCCATTTATCTCAATAAAAAAAAAAAGGAGAAATATATATACAATTTCATTTGCTCTGAAATCTATTGAATTATAACAAAACAAATATTCAATCCATAGGCAATGACGCAATGCCAAAGCAAGCTCTTTACTGCAAATCATCAGCTACAAACATGGATGGTAACTTTCACTTTACAATGAATGTAATGTTCAAGATATTGACAACAAGATCACAGGGCGCACTGAACCAGCTCCTTCACATACAAAAGTTGTATATCCACAGTGGGTATTTTCGTGTTCATCTTCAAGTGATAGTAAGAACCACAATGTGAATTCCAGCAAAATTGAGATATATTTTTAAAAAGGGGGGATGTCATGTATACATATTATATTCCAGAGGCATTACATTCTTCTAGCAAATTAAGGATATTATGTTCAGGGGCACTCAAGGATGGCAGCATCATGCGAGTTGACGGAGTGCGCTGCATTTGTGTCCCAGAAGAACCACCAGCTCCTCCTTCTTTCATAAGTGGCAAGTCGGATCTTCTCCGCACGTTTGCAGCAGAAACACGTTCCTTCCATAATCTCCCGTCCTATTAATTCAGCATAAGTAAGTAAATTACAGACAGATCAATCTAATCTACGGCACACAAGATAAACAGGGGCTGAGATGTGCAGGTCCTAATGTCTGCTTTTGGTGGAAAAAGAACTAGAAAGTTGTGAA
The DNA here is from genome assembly GCA_901111285.1 of Corrigiola litoralis. Classification (NCBI taxonomy): domain Eukaryota; kingdom Viridiplantae; phylum Streptophyta; class Magnoliopsida; order Caryophyllales; family Caryophyllaceae; genus Corrigiola; species Corrigiola litoralis. Next base: position 8,660 of record CAAKMY010039295.1, read on the forward strand.
AGAACTAGTTCTAACTTTATACAGTAGCAAATAAAGGACAAAAATTGCTATGCTATCAGCATAAAACGGATATGGTATATCCATATCCTTGTCTGAAGTTCCACGAGCAACCAATGGAAGGACTTAGAAAATGTATATGCCAACACAAGAACCCACAAGTCAAGTCACCACCGGGACTAAAAAAAAGAAAATATTGCCTCCCAAATCCCACCAAGTGAGGACCACTTCAGTGCCCCCAACCCATTGCTCAAGTACCATGTAAATCATTATAGTCCACAATACTGGCCAGTAAACTAAGATTCTAACTTAAAATTCTTCTCTTTCTTTTTGAAGAGGACCGAATGAGCTCTTAAAGTCACTACGATAAGCCTATTTATTCAATTTGCAGATGAAGATAAAAAATGGGATAACGAAAAGTAGACACAACTGAATCTTCACGGGCCTATGCTCCTACTAAACAATTAGAAAAAGACAAAGACATGCCTCTTCTAGCCATACTTCTCCATGTGTACTAAAAAGTTCTAATGGAACACAAAAATCAGTAGAAAGAATCATAGACCTGCTGCAAGGATCGTGATTCCAGCTTAACAGATACCAAAATCTCTAGCAGTAAGCCAGTAGCACCTTGATCAGACTTTAAATCCCTCAGACATATTAATCAATTGAACTACATTCATTGTACACCAACCTCATTGTTATTGTACAGTCACCAACAAAACAACTGTTTGGCTGGCAGCAACAATAATGAGAAGAAACAGAATAGAAAAGTTGGCTTCAGAGCTAAGGGAAAGAATATACTGCACTCCTCAGAAACACAGATGCATTTTGCCTAGTTTTCTTCACCATTCAGCAGTTGATAGTATTTTGCCAATAAAAGATGAACAGGAAATTTGAGTATTTGATGAACCAGACTCGTACATGTAAAGTTGTCCTTGAAAGATTAGTTATTTATAATTGGTCATGACCAAAAATCTGTTGCCTATGCTTTTCTAGTTTTCTCCACTTCATAACAGTATTAAAGCATGAAAAAGACGAGATGCTTGCAACAGGTATATAGGAGAAGAATAAGTGGAGGTAGTGATTTACGTCGGCTGAGACAACTAGGCTCAATATATTTTCTTGTAAGTGAATAGAGAAAGATGATACACCCACTATTTTGGATTTAGCACAAAGCCTAGATAGAAAAAACAAATTGGGAAATATCACAGCCTCAGTCTCTATGTTGAACAGGTAGTTTTCAATGATCGGCCATATATGCAACTGAGAGAGAAAAGGAAAACAAAGAATGCAGGAGCACTTGGATACCTTAGAAAGAGAGCTTCAAGCCAAGATCTGGGTTAACAAGACATAAGGTATCATGGTCTAACCGTCCACGACTCCAAGAAAGTATGGAAAAACTCAATGACACATTATTCAAGCAACAGCGGAGGGTTTCTGAAATGAAACCCATCCGAGCATGCTACCAGAGGCAGAAGCCACAGAGCAACACACCATCACGTATATGATATACAACTCAAGTAAACAAGAAAGGAGGAAACCACAGTTCCAGGAAGCATGTATCTCCAGAAGGTAGATGTTTTAGTTTAGACTTTAGAGAGTAAAGTTCAGCATTGTGAGTATCTCATACTTATGATGTATGCTTATCTTAATCATAGATGATGTCCCTTAAAAGGAACTCCACTTATATCAAGTTGGAAGCTACTAAGCTTTACATGCCATAATACCATCAGCTCGCTTGGTAAGCAGTTGCAAATTTGACTAATGGTGAAGCAACTTGTTCTTAATGATCCAAGTGAAAAGGTATGGTAATGGACTACCAGCTGATCTACTAGTATGCCATTGTTTTCTTCATCTACTTCCATGACCACTTATTACCACTATATGAGAAAGAATGAGGTAATGAAAATAAGTGAACAAAAACACAAACTTGGTGGCAGAATGGCAGATCCCCATTACCATGGACATCCAAGAGGAACATAACATGTACATTTATATCAGTAACTCATTACCAATCATTCAACTTATGACCTTTTTTAAATGAGCCAGAAATTTACTGAAACTTAAAATATTGATACTAAAAACGTTAGGAGACACACTAAACTAGGCAAGCAACCATATCAAGTGAAAATGATGTCACACTGATGTGTCCTACACTCCTATAAGCGCTAACAAGTGACTACACAAACTTTCAGACAGAATACAAGCAGCCGTACAGAATTTTGCATGAAATAAAGCCTTACATTTAGAATGGAGTGTTCAGGTAGCGGACACTGGATTGGTTTATCGGTGTCCAGAGGTTCAGTTGGATGTTCAATCGGTTTAAATTCAAACGCTACTTCAATCCCATGAGCAACAGCAGATGGCGCAACCTCGACCCTAGCGGCCTCAGAGTTTGGCGGCAAGTCCCTCTCATCCTACACCATTTCACATAAGCAAAGTAAAAGCAACCCTATTTAGCTATCAGGATCAGAATTAATTGAAAATCGCGCAACAGGCACGTAATTGATATACTTGAACTGCTGATCCACTGAAGAACAATACCATTGACAATGAAGCACTGCACACCATTCCTTGGCAAATGACCAACAGGTGCAGACACTAATCATGATCGAAGCAAAACCAAACTAAGACTTAATGCTAAATTTACATAAATGATACCTCAATGTTCCCAAAATTCAATGTAAAAAAAAATAAAAAATAAAAAACTAGAGAAACAAAAACCTGGCTACATAGTTCCAGGTAACTCAAGGACCAAACAAACTGACTTTCCAAAATTTCCAACCAATCAATCTCAACCACTTAAAGACATGCACACAGATAGTTGTGAATCATTGGCAAAGATCAAAATTTCCAACAAAACAAGACGCTTCTTGATCAAAGGAAAGTATTAGGATGGTCAGATCACAGCAAGAAATACAAATTCTGACCAAATCAAAACCCAACTAAGAAAAATTAACACATGATGAACAGGTCAAACAAAATAGATAATTTAAACAAGCCAGATCATTCACATAAACATACCAACATAAAGTCACTACATATGTAGTCAAATATAGGTCTACTTACCACATGATAAAGCACCCTCAAACAACTCATATTCAAATCACAAAAACACAAAAATTCAATGGAAATACTCAAATACAGTGAAAGGTGAAATCTTTACGCAAACCCAGATCATTAAATGGACTAAAACTCAAAATGAACAAAAGGGGTTACATACAATTGCACTTTGAGTTCTTCGATGGAAGCTTTTGTTGACAGACAACTTAGAGAAAATACCCACCATTTTTTTTCTGTATATCTTTACTTAGAGTCTAAGAAACTAACTAGTACATGAAATTTAAGCAGTACTCAAAGAATTTAGATTCTAAGGAAAAGAAGGAGTATTACTATTGTACTTTGTGTAAAGAAGTGTGGGGCTTGGTTAGCTTTGGAAGTGAAGTTGTGAATCTTTGGAAGTAAGTACTTATGACTTCATCTTAATAATATCTTATGTTACGTTAGATTAGATAGGGACATAGAGAGCATAGTTGGTTGGTTTATTTGGTTGGACCATATTATAATTTACTTTAGTTATTGTGTGGGGACATTGGAAAGCTGCGGATGTAAACCAAAGGGCGGCGACAATATTATCGTAACTTGGGTAAGATTATAATGAGGTGATGAGTGTATCAAGGTAAGGAAAGCACCTAAAAAAGAAGGCACAGAATCTTGTTCAAAGTTGCCTTCATGCTCCACTTCCAAATATCACACTTCCTTTACTCACAAAAAATTAAAAAGTATCATAGTTGGATATATGTCACTTGAGTTAGAGCATGTTATACTAGTAATAGTACGGCTAATTTGGTGTGTATGATTTGTTGGCTATTGCACATATCGAGGGAGTTTACCTAAAGCGTACCAAAGACAACAGTTGTGGATTTCTCATGTTATCCAACAAAAAAAATCTTCCTCTATTACTGACAAGATCAGAGCTGTAAGAAGTATATTTTGATTACGATAAAGGATACCTCTACACAAGTATGTTTGTAGGACGTGTTCAGCCACCAAAGTGAACAACTTGTTAGCTATGTTTGTCCAGTGTGATAAACTCTAATTAAAATAGGCAAAGTTATAAATTTGATTGCACCAATTAGAGGTTTAAGGTGAGACCATCACCTCTTCAACCTACTAAATCCACACTTACTCATTTACACAATTTTTATCAAAGTATTAGATGTTACTTTGATTAATGTAGAAAAAACAAATATGCATTATATTAACAAATTTGATCTAAAAAATTATTAATTTCAACTTTTTTTAGTAAATAAAAAAATCGAATTCTCAAGCACATGCAAGTACAAGATGGTGCATCTTGTTGACTAGAAGCATACTTGTGTAACTCAATTGTTGAGCATTTCTTATGAGTATGAACTAAAATAAGTATAATGATGATTCATCATGTTAAAAAATTGCCAAATAATTAGAAGAGTTTTGCATAGTTTTGTCATTAGTTATTGGCTACTTAGAACCGGAAATTAATTGAGTAGTTTAATGAGATTTCGAACTTATATGAAGAAAGTTGACATATCTCATATAAGAGTAACGGAGAATCTAGAAGTATTTATAGTCCAACAGGAATTCCGCTATTTACCAACTTGGTGTTCTTGAATCCAAAATACAAATATTTATAAAACTTTTGCCCAAATGCTCAGTACCATGTAATGGCATAAGTAACGACAAAAGTTCTATAAAGTATGACGTATATAATATACGTCGAGGTATATAATAAGAGATTTAATGACAAACGTTAGATATTGTAGATCTGATATTGATCGTTAGACTAACCAAATTCATTTATAATCAGAATTTTTTTTAAAAAAAATCCATTTTTTAGACTATTGATATTCATAAACATGTCTTTATACTTAATAAAATTTAATTAAAAACACCATAATAATAATTAAAGCTCATGTCCTCCATAATTTGAAGGGCACCCCCATCACATGCCCACCCCCACCCCACGCCAAACCCCCCTCCCAGAAAAACTAACGATGTACCCACTAACCAACCGACACCACCCCTCATCCGTCCCTACTCCACTGGACTGCCCTCCTCATACCGTCGACCGCCGCTTTTCCCCCTCTCCTTACTGCCGCTTCTTCCTCCTCATTCTCTCCCCTCGCCAACATCTCTACCCCTCCCCCCATCTCTCGAAACCACCACCGACTGTATGAAGGGGAGTAAGCGATGGTTTGGGGAGGTGGTCGACGGTGAGTGGAGGGTTCATGGCTAGTCCGACAGGAGTTAGGATGCGGGAGTAGCAGACTTAGACCAGATGTCGACGTTTCAGCCGCGTAGTGGGTGGCGCAGCCTGCCACTGAGCAACAAATCTAGGTGGGCTGAGGGGAGGAGTGGGGGTGGGGATAGTGGTGTATGGTTTCCCCTAAAGTTAAGGATGGTTGTGTTATATAATTTTATTTTATTTTTTTTGGTTGGGAGTATAGAAAAGTGTACATAATAATGTGCATATGACTCTAAGATATTACAACAATATTAAAGTTAATTTCATTATACACATAATATTATTCAAAAAAAGATCAACAACAAGATACCTCCTATTAGCCGGTAGAGTACTTTGCCACGATGAATTAATATGGGTTTGACAACTCTTTCTCTTATCATTGCTATGGAAAAACCTACAACACCAACATACGTTACGCTACGGGAACATAGAATATTGGACTTACTCCTCCAATTACATAGAATTTTCGCCGTAAAGAGTGGACCTTCCAGAAGAATTGAAAATTTGTAAGTGTTTTAAATATATATTTTTTAAATCATGACTTGTTTGTAAATATTAAGGGTCTAATATAATGAATTGAATTCTTTCTTTCCAAAATAATCTCACTTTACAACAATCATGAAATAATCCTATATTTACATATATCTTAAAGAGAAAAAGAAAAAAATAAATGGCCAAAAATCCCCTTCATTTTCTGATCCCTAATTCAATATTCTTCCTTATCGAAGTCTCCATATTTCAATAAAAACGAAAACCTAAGAACATCACTCAAGCAAAGGGTTCAATGTATATATGCAAGGAAATTTTATTTTCCTGGTCATTTAGTAGAAAGGCAGGGAAGAAACACGTGTAAGGAGATATATTAGTTATTATGTCACAGTAACCTACTAACATGCATGTAGCTACAAAATACAAATCTTAAGAAAACATAAAAAAAAAAAAAAGAGAAAATCAACTCTAGTAATTATAGTTTTTTCTCAAGAAAAACATGAAAAATATTGAGAGATGTATCATAAGTTCATAACAGAAGCGAAAGCAAGTCAAGAATGGTAACATACCTAAAGCATAGTTTAAGGACTTAACGAGCAGGGTTATAGCGCTCTTATTAGATAAATGTTTCTCCCTCTTCATTTTTATAATATATTTGCATTATTTTCTTTAGATTTTTTTATTAAGTTATTAAAATCTCTACAAAATATATCATATTACACAATTGAATAATTGAACTAACTGCACATAATTTGATTTTTTTACTAATTATCGCAACTTATAAAAATAATATACTAAATGGTTTCATTAAAAAAAATTAACAAATGATTATGTCCATCCTCGTATTATTACTAATAAAATATATTATCACCGAAGAAAAAGATTACCAACTCAATAAAGTATTAAAATATTTAACAACTTAAAAAAAAAAATCCGCCTCCTATATATTATGCATTTATTTTTGCTCATTTGTGGCCCATTTCTCCGCTTTTTTCATCTATAGTGTCATACTGATATATTTAGAAATTAATTACAATGATATACCTAATTCAACATTTATAGACACATCCAATACAAGTGACTCATTTGGTAAGAGGT
>CAAKMY010039296.1:0-11159 GCA_901111285.1 Corrigiola litoralis
AGGGCACCAAACATGAAAAAATCATATACCTTATGAACAAATGTACATAGGGGGTGCTTACATCCAATAGGATAAAAACAGTTTCAGTTGAGCTCATTAAGGCTAATAGCAATAGTAGCATTTAATTTGATATCGACGGAATACAATTCTCTCACACGAACTCATGTCTGTGACTCTGTGTAATTTCTAAAAATACTGGATAAAAGGAAAAAAGTTACAACAACACTATCGCCATGATGATTTAAGTTTAATGAAAGTAAGAAAATAGAGAGAAAAAGGAAGCATGGTGTCTATCTTTCGTATGGAAAATGAGTTAGAATGGTTTATCGCAAAGATATATATATATATATATATTCATGTACACTAAATACTCCTATTTCAAAGCTTATAAGGCATCGCTACCCTAAACTATATGTCATACTCCAAGCTCGACCATTTTCAAGCTATCTATTTTCACTTTCTTTGGTTCGATTACAATGTGATGCACACTCAAAAAATACCATGTGAGGATGGCGAAAGGAAAATTGCGTGTATTTTTGCAAACAATCATAATAGACCTTATTTAGATGTGGGCAAATCCAAATGCAATGAACTTTACACATAATTCAGACACTTCTTTGACTCCCTGACATCCATGAGTCTAACACTACAAATTTTAAGTTCACCAAAAAAAAATTAAGCAGCTATATGTAATCAAAGGGTGTACGCCTGTAGGGACTAGGAAGATGACAAAGTGAATATCTAAATAGGGTGTCAACGTCTCGAAACTCTCAGTCTCCTAATATAATATCCACTATCGAATCATTTCATATAAAAGAACGACGAGAGAAAGATAAGCCAGCATAATCTTTATCAATAATTTCCAGACACCAAATCACCTTCTTTATTTGCTGGGATGAAGCTAGGACCCACATAAATGTAAGGAGCATATTTAATCAAAGACATCAAGAAAGAATTAAGAAACGAAATTAAGTATTAGGTTAGATGAAGAGCACAAAAGACACAATCAAACTGATTGAATAATGTCCAACTGTTCAAGTATACTCATAAGATCATATGAATATAAGATACAAACCCTCGTATACCTAAGGCCCTTTCTTTTGGACTGAATTAATTTTTCTTTTTGAAAGGAAACGAATGAATTGGATTTGTTAGAATAAACAAAACTGGATTGAATTGAATTGAGCTGAACTAGACTGAACTGCACTTATGAAAACGTCCTGCAATCAATAAAACTGCACTTATTAGAACTAGATCTGAACCGAAGTAAAGTTGCTGCTAATCCAAAGAAGTAGAAATATCCAGTATCTCTTTTAAAGTGTTCATACTTCATTCAGTGCAACTCATCTCAAAGACTCACACAGATAGGATTAGGATTCAATAGTATTCACACTCAAAATCAAACATCCAGCCTATCATAAGCCATCGCTCAATACAATTGTTTATAAGCCACGATAGGAATGGTTGACATCAGACATGTAATAAAGACAATCAATATGCCACCAAAAATTCACAATTCCTATCATCAATGATGTGTAGCTACTATCGTCTCATTCATGTTGCGGAGCCTTCTAACCCAATGCAGAGAAGTGGACGGTTTCTACGTGGACACACTTAAGCCTAGTAAGAGATTTTGGCGTCAATAATGTGCTGGTTACGATATGGTTCTGGCATCTAAATCTAAATCTTTATTCACAAGAGTTTGCGTGCAAGACATACGGGCTACAAGTTTCATTGTCGCGGGAAAATATTTTCCACCTCGACGATCCATACTAACGAGATTTAGAGTATGACTCATGCTTATTTATTTTTGTCGATTTGTAACATACTAATAAACTATATAAATAATCACACTTATTTAACAACAGTAGGAATTAAACATAATTCAATAGGTTTGTGTGTTATTCGGGTGCGTATATACCTCAAAAATACAATAAAGAATATTTCAAAAAGATATATTGTAAAGAAGGATTTATTCAAAATTCGATTTCATCTTGACAAATTCGGACAATCCGACATAAAATTGTACATGAACATCGCAATGAGAGATCAAAAAATACTTCAAATGAACTTAAACTCTCATAAAACTCTGACATCTCTTTGAATTGTTTTAGAGAGAGAAAGAGAGATAAACCTAGGAAGAAAAAAATAGTGACAATGGTACATTTGTAAGTATCAATGAGAATGAAAATTCAAGTTTTTCAAATAAAAAAGTCAGACATACAAGTATTATCACATTTTTTTACGAAAAGGTAATCTAAAGTTTTTTTTTTCTTTTTAAACGCATCAAACCTCCTAACTCAAGTTTTACACATGTTTTTAAAACGTGAATCCGCATTTTATCCGCGTTATAAGTAATTACGTACGCTAATAATTGAGTAAAATTGAATAATTGGCATTCATAAAACATTGCCTCGAATAAAAACAGAAACATAAATTAGCGCGTCATCCTTATGGCACTTAAATCAGCGCCACGTGCTTAAACAAGATTATTACCAATTAATAAGGAATAGGATAATGTGTTCAGTGACAATGTTAGAAGAACTTTCTGAAATGAAATACACGTTCATGTTAGATATTAGAGTACGTCCTTTTTCTGACTAGCAAAATCCATTCTTTTTCTGTCATATCATGAGAAGGGAAAAATTGAAAACGACGGGGGAAACAACGTGAAGTTCACATGCCTCTGCTGCTTTAATGTCCATAAGATTTTTTGTTGGCGCCAATTTCATGTGACCGATTGAACCATTTCCCCAATCAAGCATTGTCTAGTTGCTTTAACATGGACCGCGCACTTGTAATGCACTGCTTCTTTTCCACAAAGAAAGTGACCAGTAATGAGCCTTTGGGACTTGGCAGTAGCTGCTTGCTCCACCGCTTCCCATTCAATGTCGACAATCTCTAGCATATACGTACGACTGAGTATAATTCTTACACGAGAATCAATCTGTAAGAATGAGGTTGAGCGAGGATGGCTAGTCCAAAACCAAATACACTTCTCTTTTTTCTAGTTTCTACTTAGCTATTCGGATGCGAGAGGTCGGACGTTCGATTTTAATTTACGATTTTATGCGTTTTTTCAATGTTTTCTTTCGGTTGTTCTGTCGCGATTTGCAATCATTGGACAGAAAATTAAATAATATAAATCTACAACACAATAAAAGGCAGAAGAAGCTTCTAACGTAGTAACATACTAAGTATTTCCTGACTATTACACATTTACACAATAACTTCCTTAAGTGAACTCCAATACTTTATATAGCTTCTTATTAATCTAGCAACTAACTAGATGATAGACACTTAACATACAGGTAACTAGATGATATAACCTTCTCATAATCAAACCAGCTAGACTCAAAATGAGAATACAATTCGCTGAAATATAGTTCCCTCACCCTCACCAGAGAAACTTATTGTATATACGGAGTACCATTAGTTCAACACAATGGCCAACCATTCAAAAGCTCTCTCATTTAGTTTTGCCAGGAAGTCAAAGGTTCAAGTTTCTTTGCTGGAGTACGTTTTTACGAGTGTTCATAGATGCCAATGGATGGAAACAAGAGCCAAACAGATGTCCACCCACTTGAGGAAGCATCCTAAATACCGCCTACCAATCTTAAGTGGCATCATATAACTGTATTTTTCAGAAATATTTGGGACTACGCCAGAGAAAAATAGTTGCAATTTGGTCTATATACCCATACTGTAGGGGCCATAATTGATCAGATATGGGGTCAATCTAGGAAACAACGGTCGATGGTAGCTACAATATGCTCAGTGCTCTACCCAATTGATTTTTCTCTCCCTCTAAACTAACTACCCTTTTAGATGTAGCATTTATCCACGTGCTATTACCAAATATGACAGAAGTCCGTCATAAAAAAAAAAAAAAAAAAGAAATATATACTCAGTATGACATAAGTGAACCATGTCATTATGTGCATGTTTAGTCCATACCACTTGTCAAGAGTGATAGAATCTTGCTAGTTAAATCACTAATAGTTAAGTTATCATTAAACTTAACTGTCAATTCCTTCACAATAATGTATAGCCTAGGTGTGTGTCCTGGAACAAGGCATATACACCATGTTGCTGTAATTAAGACAAGGATAATAGACCGCATTGCTACTATAAACTAAGCGAAACAGACTTGCATGTTATAACCATATTTCTAACGTTAGTGAAGGCAGTCAAGACATGATCCTGAGTATAACTCGAATGCGGCGCCTGAATTGTAGCACAAGCTGAATACCAGGCGTGTTTTCAATAATAATAATAATGTAATAGCTAGCTTGCTAGATCATGTTCTTATCTAAAAAAAAGTTAGCTAGATCATGTTCTTATCTAAAAAAACAGTCAGCTAGATCATGTTGAGCTACATTAAATAGCTCTGAATCTAACAGTAACCTAACTTTAATCATATTGGCCTGCTTAATCAGCAATGTCACTAATATTTTTTCCTTCTTTTTTTTAAGTATTATTTAGTCAAATTTTCCATTAAATACACCTTATAAACGATAACAATCTATTGAGACGGAAAAAATACATCCTAAAGTGGAAGATATACGTTCTGAGAATATAAACAACAAGAAGAGTAGTAACCCAATTCGTAATAAGGACATATACAGAAATGTGGGAGAAAAACGACTTGGGCAGGATAAAGATATAGTAAAATAAAGAAGATGATTCCCAAAAGGATAGTTATCAGCAGGTGTGGGGGGACTGCACTGACCTCACTAAATGCCCCCCTCTTGTCTCTTGTTTCTCTGGGGAGTCCTCTCTTTTTTTCCCAACTGTTCTTGGAGAATATATAACATAAACTAATGTAGTATACAGATTAAATCCTTAAAGCAATGCATGAGGTGTTACCGTGTTAATATCAGCATGTATAATGTATTTCTTCTCCTGCTCTCTCATGCAAATCATGTATCTGCCTCCTGCAGCATTGCACATGACCACTAGCTCCAATCTGCCAGGGACCAGCATTAAGTTGGTACTACTACTATAGTAGTATATATCTTCACATAATGCCTAAATCATGAATGCACAGAAAATGTTATCCTGAATATGCTCTGGATGACTCCAATCCCAGAACAAACAAGCTGCTGCCGGGCCCTGGGGAGCTTCTGTTGACCTCAATTATAAAATTAAACAGTCCCCCTACCAAGACTTATCACCGTTTTCCACATTAACTCTTTTTACGTGAATGTAAATTTTTTCAGACAAGATTTTAGTCATAAGAAGAGCATGAGCTCAATTTCAGACCCAAGACTCATATTTCCTGCCCAAGTCTCATATAGTTATATCTATTGAGACGGGAAAATATCTATATGCTGGAGTATACAGAAATGTGGGAGAAATACAACTTATAAACAATAACGATTATTGAGACGGAAAAAATACAACGTAATGATGGCAGGATAACGACATATACAAGAAAATAAAAAGTATGGCTTTTCCATACCTTTAAATTTTCAAACGGCATAGCATTTTGTATAAGATCCTAACATATATTAAAGGGACACTAGCATATAATATTTCTCGATCCACCACCACTAAGACTCAAGACAAAGGATTTAGTAGAGCATGGATCTAATAAAACATGGATCTAATGAAGGTTTTTCTTTATATGTAGTACGGAGTATGTAATTACATCATTCGTCTTGTATGAAATTGTCTTAAATAAAAATTTGTAAAATTGACATATCTAAAAGCATCCAAAAACCTTTAGTTTGGCACGGAAATTCAAGTAGCAAGTTACCAACATTTATACAATATCTACAAGACTTTCTAGTGTTCTCCTTTATCTCGTTTTATAACTTCAAATTGCGTAGTGACTAGTAAGTGGTGGGGTGGGGCCGTGGGGGTAATAACAAGAGTAGTCACATGCAGAGTAAATTTATAGTTTACATAATTCTCCAATACTTCGTATAGTACAAGATCTTACCTTGGGAATAGTTTCACACTTTCACCTTGTATATATCATTGCTGCGGTGATCCACCCATGGCATGGCTAGAGACTGCACGGGTAACATCCCAATATGCGGCTGCCTGTACAGGGTTCATAAAGGTAAAAAAATACACCACCTTAGCCAATCAACTTGATAATAAAAAAAAGGGGGAAAAAGAAGGGACAACAAAAAATAGAGGAAGTCAAATGATTGAAACAGCTATGAAGTACAAAGATCAAAAAACTTTGGCAGTACAGTACCTGCAACAAGATATCAGCTGTGTAATATGATTGCTAATTCCTGCAAAGGCACCAGTGCACCACCTACTCCTGCATAGCATTGCAACAACGAACCGCAAAGGAGAACCTATTAGTCTGCACCGCTGCACGTCTCAACTTATGCCCACACTAGTCGTTATGGCTAAAAAAAAAGGATAAGAGGTCCACCCACAAGTTGTGGGAAACTGGTTTCACACTTATGATCCTCCGGATCAGTGCAATGTACTTAACTGACTTAAGTTCTCTGAATCATGGTGCAGAAGTGTAGTCAGTCGATTCTATGTTCTTCAGAAATCATAAAAGTATAAAACCATCAATTAAATCTTTACTACTAAATTTCAATCTCACGGTAGGTCGGTTTGAGAAGTTCTTCACGTGTACTACGTACAGCTTTATCATGCTAGCATTGCATTCACTTTAGAAAAACAAGTTCTGTATTGATGCAAAATGTAGTAATGGACCTCTGGTAAAGTTGGAGAATGCTGTCACATTTCCAATTATCCCAGAACAAGAAACAGGGTCGAAGATTATAGCGATATGCAAGCTTCAACTTCACGTTATGTATTCTGGGTCTCATGCAATGCAATTGGACTCAATTAACCATGACTTACAAGAAGAAAAGAAAAGTTATTAACACCGACACAAGTGGATTTGGCTCTTATTTCCGTATTACAAAGCAATGTACTTAATCCGTCCTAAATTGGCTTTGCAATATGGGAGTCACAACCTAGCCAGTCACAGGTTGGGATGGCAGGAGAAGCATTTGGCAGAGGCAACACCACAGATGGAGCCATGGTTCCATTCTAACAAATCCCTTGGGCCTTGACACGATATTTTCTAGTTCTAACATCAGGAGAGCCATTGGGAAAGCCTACATACACCTGGGAGATTATAGATAGAAAAATAGACTAAAAAACAAACAGCTCTGTTAATGGCTCGTCTCCTTTTGGCCAGGTAGGGGAGTGGAGGACAAACTTGTCCAGCGGTGCACTTCTTCAGATGGTTGAACGATAACGCTTTGCTCCAAAAGAATAAAAGACATCAGACAGTAATATATTCATCATCATACTCACATATTATTAAAATTATCCTAAAAACAAAAGAGGAAGACACACACACCAGATATCAACTCAAACAAGATGATCATGCCATACTAGTTAAGGAGAGAAGATTGCTCACCAAACCTGAGTTTATTGGCTATCTGCCTGTGCTTAATTTTAGTTGCTCCAACATATGACGAGCTAAACTGCAAGGTTCCCTATGTCATGACTAGTTAAGTGGCCCTATAATTCATCATTTCACTAACAAGTAAAAATCAAGCATTTCGAGGTAATAAGCCAAAGCACTACAGCATCGAGAGGAAGGATAAGTACTCTAAACATAAAGAAGCTCAGGGGGTCAACCCATTTGTCAATGAGTAAAAATCTCAGCTCGCTTAGATAGCAGTCTCGGTTGTACGTAAATCATGTGCTTAAAGGTTGAAATCTTACTATAGTGATCACCTTTCTACCTCTCCATGAGCCCATAAGAATTGAAAAACAAATATACAATAGACTTATGATTTCAATATATAACCTGATCTACACAGGCATGTAAGTGGAAGATGAATGCATCACAAGTCAATTAACTATGCTAGATGTCAACGAATGGCGTCTCTCATTATACTGTTAAACTTCAACTTGACAAATTCAAAGCTGTACAGCCAGCTCCAGACATTAATCACTCCTCAAGATGATAGATGCCAGGAATCAAAAAGAGCTTTTCTTGCAGTCCAATGATGACCAAGGAGCTTATCTTGTAAACTTTAAATGTTGTAGTAAGCTTGTGATTCCCTTGCATAAGTCCCACGCAATAAGAAAGATGAATGTATAAAAGAGTTTCAAAGACACTTTACAGAGGTAAGTGGGAAAGAGACAACCTCCTCACTGATGTTCTGCTAGCACCTGAATATGACATTCATATTTCACCAATAATCTCCGCAAGAACAACGGCCAGCAGAAAAATGATGAAACCTATTGACATCTCTGACAATAATATCTCTGTTATAGATTTCTGAAGCAAACTTCATAACCGTATGGCAATCTACACAAGTCCTAAGATTCTTCATGATTCTAATGGGAGCTCCAGCAGGAAGCGCCAGTAGCCCAAATGCAAGTGCCAGTTTCTCACTGTGATACCACAAGGTCCGTTCATTGTTTTGCTCCACATCTTTTGTAGCAACTTCAGTCTCAGCCACATAGCCTCTTCTCTTCACTAATGCCCTGAAGTTCTTTAGCATTTCATAGATTTCTTCTGTTCTTGAGTGTGACCTATCATGTGCAGTGAATACATAGGTGGTGTTCTTCACATCAATCCAGCTACATCCCGGATCCTTTCTCACCCCAGTAACTCCCATAAGCCTCCTGATTTCATCCGCTTCTTTTGATTTTCCTTTGCGAGTGTACATATTAGCAAGTATTACATAATTTCCCGAGTTATTAGGTTCAATCTTAAAAAGCCTTTCAGCTGCTTCCTTGGCCACTTCAAGATTCCCATGATTCCTACAAGCCGCAAGCAATGCTCCCCACACAGTCGGACCTGGTTCAATCGGCATTGCTTCTATAAACCTCTTAGCTTCTTCCAAACGACCAGCACGACCAAGCAAGTCCACCATGCAAGCATAGTGCTCATGACCAAGGTTAATCTTGTGCACGTCCGTGATGGAGTTGAAGTAAGAAAATCCTTGATCTACCCTACCAGCATGTGCGCATGCTGAAAGAACAGAAACAAAAGTCCTATAATCAGGTCTTATTCCCTGCTGCAACATGTTTTCAAACAACTCAATCACTTGGTTTGAGCACCCATGCTGCTGGAAGGCTGAAATAATAGATGTCCATCTTACAGTATTTGGATCAATAACCTCTTGAAACACCCTATGAGCATCCGCCATGCTTCCACATTTGGCGTACATGGTGATCAATGAGTTAGATATGCATACATTTTTCTCAAACCCACTCTTCATAATAAGATTATGGATCGATCTACCCTGACTTAGTGCTGCAAGTCCAGCACAGGCATTGAGAACAATAGAGAATGACGCCTCATCAAGCAAAACACCGTCATTCCTCATCATCAACAAGCATTTGCAAGCTTCTTCAAAATTGTTAATCTGTACAAACCCCATCATCATGACATTCCACGTAACGACATCCTTCTCACATACACTCCTAAACAACTCGACAGCATCTTCAATGGATCCACACTTGCAGTACATATCCATAAGAGAATTATTTACATACCCTAAACCCATCAGACCGCGCTTCACCACAATGCCATGCACTTGCTTCCCAAAATCCAACCCATCTCCCATGTTAGCACAAGCCGACAAAACACTCGAAACACTCACATCACTAAGTCCAATAGCTGTCTCCCTAATAACCCCCTTAAAACACAAAACCGCACGATCAAATAACTCGTTCTCCACACACCCAACAATCAAAGAGTTCCAAGTAACAAGGTTTCGTTCAGGCATTTCATCAAACAACTTCCATGCAGACCCCATATCGCGACACTTCCCATACATATCCACCATTCCACTCCCTACATACACATCACTATCAAACCCATGTTTACATATCAAACCATGCATTTGAACCCCATTAATTAAACTCATTATTTTACCACAAGCATGCAATATAGCAGAAAAAGTAAACTCATTAGGGCAAACTCCACAACCCCTCATTTCATTAAACATTTTTAGACCATTTTCAACCAAATTATAATCAAACAACTGCCTAATTAATGAAGTCCAAGTTATTGCATTTTTATAACAATCTTCTATGTTAGAAAACAACACTACACTTTTATTAATATGTCCACATTTTGCATATAAATTAAGGAGGTTATTAAGGAGGAAAGGAAAAGTAGTATAAGAGTTTGTTATAATTTGAGCATGAATTTGTGTGGCATTTTTAAAATTTTTGTTTTGGGTAGTTATATTTAGTAAAGAATTGAGATGGGTAGGTGTTATTTTGCATGGAATTTGATGGTATGATTTGGGTATTAAGGTGTGAAATTTTGGTACTAGGATAATTTTGTGATTATGGTGTTTAAGTTTTAATAAGCAAAGTCTCATAATATTTTTTTTAATAATAATGATCAAATGAGGTATATAATATAGTACATATATGTTGTGAAATTTGTGATAAGTTTTTATGTTGTGCTTTTGTGATTTTCTTTGTTCTAGGTGGGAAATTTGAAAACTTATAAAGCGCCATTTTTAAGGAGCTTGAAGTTGAGGCAATTAGGTGTATTGTTCATGTTGGGTTGGTCCAAGTTGTTGGGCTGAAAGAAGAATATGAGTTTTGAGAATGTAAGCTCAACACCAATACACCATGATAGTTTATAAGTTTTTTTTCCACCATCCGATTTAATCCAGATTTTAGTCGGGTAGAAATATTAGAGCCAAAATTTCTCCCACCGAGTTTTAATACTGGTGCATTTTTAGGGTCTCGAACCTTAAACCTCTGATCAAGCTGAACAACCCCTTTATCGATTGATGTAAATAACTAAATACTATGGGTGTGATTTATAAGTTTATAACAACCCTCCCCCTCCCTTTTGCAAGTTTAGCGAAAATGACAAGAAAATTCATATAGTATCCTTATTATTGGGAGTTGATTTTGCCAAGGAAGAAAATTGATAGCATCCAAGGATTATTTTGGCTAGGACAAAAATGCCCTGTACATTCTTTTTCTTGTTTGGGGGCACAAGTCTTTCCAAAAAAAAAAAAAACACATTTCATTATACAAGACCAATAGTGCAATGTAAGTCTCCAGGAAGAAGAGAACAGTCTGCAGAAATAACTTCATCACAATGAGCGATGAACTAGGGCAACATAACTAGTTCTTGTAGCCTTGGTGCCTAGTGCTCGTGGGACTAAATGTCCACT
>CAAKMY010039302.1:0-13875 GCA_901111285.1 Corrigiola litoralis
TTGCGTGTTTTTTATTTACCAATTTATCGTCTGAGATGGTTTTTTTACCAATCTGTCGTTGACCTCTCACTTTTTTTACCAATTTGGCAATTTGGCCCATGTTAAATCCTATTAATCTTACCCTACACAGAAAAATATTAACGCTTACGTTTCCTACGGTATTATGCAACCAGGAAAACATGGTTAAGTGGGTATGTTTCTGAAATGATCCTGACCAGTTTGTGGCCCACCCCCTACAATCATCCACACTAGAGCAGTTTAAATTCTACAATACAAAGAAGAGCTTTGCAATCTCCCGACCATGAGGGTTTCTATGTAAATAAATCCATTAGTTGGTTGTACTCCGAGAAAACAGATAAACAGGAGTCCCAGGATAATCCTAAAGTTAATATATCGAGGGAACATCATAACAGGAGATTTATCCACACTCGAAACGTCCTCCAATCCTTAGAAACACTGGCCACTTTGTACTAGACACGAGGAAAGATAAGTGGAGAACTTTGGGTAAAAATTGCAAGGATATGTTCTTGATTAAACAAACCCACAGCCAATTCTCCATCAAAGATATGTTCTTGGAAACAAGAGCCTTATTTTCAAACCACCTTCCACTTGAGATCTAGATAATGTGCCCCAACTCCAAACCCTTGAGTCGGTGCTTAGGCTTCGAGAGTGCCTCAGCCTAAGCGCACCTAGAAAGAGGGGGATTTTTGGACATAGGTTGCAGATAAACAAACCCAAGGGAGGCAGTAGCAGGCTAGCAGCCATCTCAAACGTCTTCAACAGTTTAGTTTATCCATGTTAATAAAATAACTTCCTCGTGAACTGTTTGATCTCATGAGCTACTGCAACAGAGATCTTAAAGAGAGCATCTTCTAAAACACTAAGTTGTGCTATAGGAACTCAAACACCCCTACGCCTTAAACATCCACACATGGTTTATTTAACTTTCTTAGGGCTAAAATCCCCTTTGACACTATTTGTAACCATATTTTGACCATCAATAAATCAAGATGTATAATATGTAAAAAATATAAATCTTATTCATGTAAGTATTTCTCAAATAAGAATCTAACCACTAGAAAATTATTATTTAACCAATTTCATAAATTGAGTTATTATTGGTCAAAAACCACCTCGGCAAGTGTGCTAGTCAAAGTAGGACTCTTGTTATTGAAGGGAGGCAGTACTACATATTGCATTTTAGATAAACACTTCTACCAAAATATATACTCCACTTTGCTATAAATCAAAATACCTTTAGGCTTATTAAAATTTATAACACAGCATCTACATTTTCCAACAAATATTGCAAATGCTGATGGAGACAACTTTTGCATAAGCATCTCTCGTCATATTAGCAAAAACAGAAGATGTTTTAGAGGAGGATTGCAGCAAACACAGAGCTCTACTTAGTGCACCCGTGACCCTGCTCAGCGATGATTTAATTGAACAAAGAAAAATTGTTACATCATTGAGAAGTGGCCAACAAGGAAAAAGCAGGTCGCGCAAAACTCTTGAGCTGGTGGCTAAAAGTAGAGATTCTATGTTGAACCCATTAGACTCAGCCAAAAATGAAAGGGCCAAGTCCAAGGTTGCAGTATGACACATAAGGAAAGGGAGGTAAGAGAGTGTTGAGGTTAATAGTGAAAAGGAGAGGAGGGTTTGGAAAAGTGAGGAGAAACATAGAATAAGATGGGGCTGGAAATTTCAAATGACAGCCCTTGGGCTGGGATAGAATGGGTCGAGTTTGTACCTGTTAGGATTTATATGAATTTAAACCCAAATCCAAATCTAAATTTTTTGGTTCCCTAAATAGAGAATTTCGCTCAACCAGATTTGAAATCCAAATCTATGTTCCTAAACATACCATTATTTGTATTCATTCAATATATAACCAAAAAGAAAAAAAAAACCAACAAAAATGGAAATTTTTTTATAGAGAAAACATAATTGGGATACATGATATGCTTGGATGTTATCAACATACATAAAGACATCATTTTTTCTAGTCAACACCAAGTCCCATGGTCCGATATTATTTTTAACAGGCATATATCAACTATATCCCTAAATCATACTCCACATTCCATGCCTTATTCTAGCCCAAACAAATTCGACCATATTGTGAAAGTCCAATAATTAATGTAAAAGCGTCAAACATACAGCAAAGGCTCGCATAAAAAAGCATTTCCTGCTAACTACTTACTCACCTGCGAGGGGAAACGTCGAATACTTTCAACCAGATATTGGTAGGAATCTCTGTCACCTGCAACTAACTCTCCTACAGATGGAATGACCGAAAAGGAATAGTAATCATACCTGCACACAAAATATGTTCTCTTACAGTTATATAAACGTCGTGAATGTAAAGGCAATACAAGGATCACATAATTAAAACAGAAGCAGGGTCCATAAACATTGCACTGAACAAACCACTGATTGTTTTCCTTAGTGAACTACTGAACTATCTTTCCCGTTAGAGAAGGGGGCCGAGAGTTTTTTCCGAGACAGCTATGGAGATCACTATTTTACCAACACCACAGTACATGAAAGGGGTGCTGAACTAGCACCACAAGAATGACCTAAAGCTCTAATTGGAATAAAATTAGCTCACAACAGAATACAACAAAAGTAAGACCAACAACAGAGGATAGTATCAACCCAATTTTTCAGCATGAGCCATGACCAAACCCTTTTACGGGACACTTCATGCTGAGTGACAATTCTCAGCATAATTTGTTTGGCAACTGGAAGTGAGAATTTGGAGGGAAGGGGAGGAACAATAAGGGGTCCAACTTTCCTTGTTTAAATATAGGGTTTGGAAAGGGAATGGGAGGGGAGGAGAGGGGAAAAGAAAAAGGAGAGACCCACTTTCCCTCCCTCTTTAATAAACCAAATTCCACCAAAGTTGGAGTGATTTACAGCGGAAAAAAAGCCCGACTCCCCCCCCCCCCGGCCCCTTCCTCCACATATAGCTATCCAAACACACTTTCAGTGATCAACATCTTCCAACCAATTAGGACGCTCCTTATGTGTTCTTGGTACATGATCCTGAGAGATAGCCTCTCTGGAACCCCAATCTATTGATTTAAGACTGTCCATGACTTTCTCTATGCACCCAAAAAGATGCTACTCTTTGACGAGCAGAAAACCAACAAAATATGATGGCCTCCACTGTAATATTATTAAGGCTTATTTCTATTTTCTATTTTCCTAAAGTTTGTAAGTTACTATCGATTGAAAATTTCATAGAGTTAGTCAAGTATCGTATTGGCCAGCTGTAATGCTTGGTTTCTCCTAATTCAAACCACCACAATGGCTTGGACTTCAGGCACAACATAATTGACAAATCTATCCAAATATCAAGATGTACTTACGAGTGGCATCAACATATTAAGTGCAAGTGTGCAATAAATTCAGTATCTTCAACAAAACGTATTCCTTTTGTTGGCAATTTAAGGCACTTTTCAAAGAACATTACACAGAGAAATCGATTCAAGTACCTTTTTGTTTTTTTCATACAAAATCCTCCCTCCTTAATTTTAATTTCACTACATTTTGACTTGCACACCTATCTATATGATAGCTTGAGTGCTTGACCACTCATAACTCATAATATATAGTTAAAAATTTTATATAAAATTTTCATGATTAAATATGCATTAAAAATACTTCTATATGATTTTATCTATAGAACTTCTTCAATTAGACATCCTCTATCCCATTGATTTCATTACATTTGCTTTTTGACACTATTTAGAGGTCATATTTGACCACCAATAACTCATTTATAAAACTGTAAAAATTGTAAACATATCATCATTTCAAAGTAATTTAGATACAAGTCTAACCATTATGAATTTGTAATTTTTTTCAAATTTATATTTTGAGATATTGATGGTCAACGTTTCTCCTCAACAACTGTTAAAATGCAATAGTGAAATTAATGGGACTGAGGAAGTATATTTTGAGTTATTAATTGTCAACATATAACCCTATATAGTGTCAAAAGAAGTAGTGAATTGAAAAAAAAAAAAACAGAGGGAGTATACTATTAAAGATAAAAAAAAAGTATCACACCACAAGGCGTCCAAGCTAGCTCTAAAGTCACAAAAGGGCCTGATGTGGTAGTTAAGTAATTGAGACACCCCTGAAAGCACCCACAAGAAGCTAAGAAAATAACATTCTCAAAGTAAACTCCAAAGGGGAGTTCCATTCAAGCCAAATCCACCAGCTAGCACAGCACACTTCCACAACCAATTTCATTATTCCGCTCTAAGAAACCACAAATCTTATACTCCCTCCATTCCGGTATTTTGTTCCCATTTCATTTTGCACAAATTTTAAGAAAAGAGCATCAAATGAATGAGGGCTATTGGATGTGCAAGTGGATGGGTTAAATGGATGGGGGTCATTGGATGTGCAAGTGGATGGGCCAAAAAAGGAAATGGGAACAATATATGGAACATGCTTAGAATAAAAATGGGAACAAAATATTGAAATGGAGGGAGTACATATAAACTCCATAAAGTACAAGGACAAGGACACATGTACTAATCTTCCCCTAAGCCAAACAATTGTTGCCAAAGGCTCTAAACAAAGTCACAGTGAAGGAACAAATGCAAGGAACTTCTCTAACGCATAACACAAATAGTCGGGTTAAGAGCAATGTTAGGCCTACGTTCTTGCAAAAAAAATCACTAGCGTCGGTTCTCTGCAATATCATAGTGAACAAAAACTCCCACTTTGAGAAGAGCTTTAGGTTTTTTACATCTCATTCACTACCAAACTAAGAAAAGAAGACATAGGCCTCAACATACACGTTAGGAAAGAATTGCAACTCAAAGTACCCAAAGAATCTGCCTTCCATACAAGACCATCTGGATGCCTTGCCAATTAAAAAGTATTCAAAATAGCAATCAGCGCATTAAGCTGATCTATCTCTTAGACATGAGGAGGCCTTCCCAAGTAAGATGCATGAATTCCCCTCGCTGGAATGAAAGGCAAAAGTTGTAGCATTATGAAGAGCACAAAACCTATAGATGCGCTGAAGTAAAGTAGAAAAGCACACCTCACGTTTCCACGCATCTTCCTGGACCGTATACCCATTTAGTCATTTCTTACCCTAAAAGGAAATGAATTTCCATGGAGAAGCATGAGTGCTAGAGGTCCCTCAGAATGAGTCCCCATACATTACTATGACGATCATATCTTATCCTAATGATTTGAGGCCACGATGAAAACAGCTCCAAGAGGCAACGCCAAATCACTTACCAGTTACCAACAATGCCATATGAATTAAGAAAAGGGGAGGGGGGGAGAAGAAGGGTAATAAAGTGAATCAGGACCTACACCAGAACCCTTAGCAGAACTATGCACCCTCAATTCATAATCCCTCCTCCTCCCTTCCCATCTCTCTCATTTCTGTCTAATTTGGTACTAAAAAAATTCAAATGCTAAAAAGATCCATGCTTCTAAAAATAAAGTCATCCCTCCTTCATGTTTTCAGAGATGAATCTTCTCAGTAATTAAAGAGACTCAACTATATCAAGCCAGGACATTTACAGTTTCGACAGTGCGAATATACCACTACCTCACCAAAAAAAGGCTGCCGACCTTTACACTACCGAAATAGGTGCAAGCGTATGCAAGGACATCGTGTTTTAATAGGGTTAGCAATAATGAACTTGTGAAAATCAACGAACAAATAACTGCCAATCTCCTTATGCTCGCAACTTCTCTTCAGATAAATTACGAGACGGGGGAAAAAACCTCATGCACTCTGCAGTGCATAATTATCTGTACAACAGTTTGTTTCATTATATCGATGTCCAATGGGTCATCCCACCATTTATCAGATGCATCCTCAGGCAATCGTGAGCTTTAAGAGGAATAAATGAAAAGGTCTTTTTGGATGAGCCGTCCATCGTTGTTCTCTCTTTTTCGTATATGGCTAGATAACTGTGACATAACTCTAGACCGTAGAACTTGAAAAGTGCAGCTATGGAAAAATGGTAGTTTATCATGCTTCCCTCAAGTGCTCAGGTATGGGTGCCTGTGGTTGTCTTTCACAGAAGCGGAGCCTGATTAGCATGCCATGTTCCTTCACTGACTCGTGTTACAGAGCTCTTAGTCCTGCATTGATGTATTCCTAACTCTATCTTCACCAAAAATTCTATTGTCCAAAAGGGAAACGACTGCAAGCTAACTCCCCATTAGTAAGAAAATCATGAAACAACAGAAAGTTCAATACAATTTTTTGGTGTTTAAAAAAGGTGCAGCATCCCCCCCAATCGGTAACATAGGGTTTGATTTGAAAAAAACTGTTCCCTAGCTGTGATAGGAGGAAAATGCCACAATCTGTAGGATGTTTATTTCACCTGGTGTGTTCAAGAGAACTTATTTTCTTCTTCACCTCTTAGGACAAATATTTGTTGCTTTTCATGGACCATCCCTTTCTAATTTTTTTTGAAAATGGACTCATTTTAAAACTTCTACTTTTGGACGACTCCATCTCTTAAATAGTAATATTTGCGCCACAGACATTAAAGACTGAATCTCCTGATATATTACCGAAGCTCCTATTATATGTGTATGACAAGCCTGCACTGCAAAGCTTTACAAAGAATAAACCAAAAAAGGAGAGAGAAGAAGCATCTAAAAAAAAAAGGAGCAAAGAAAAAGAATGGGAAAAGAGTGCAAAAGCTTGGCAACAGAAATCATTTTTTTTTTCTCATGCTAATATTGAGCTGCCGAATCGGATACTCACAATTTCTTAAAAATGGGCAACTCTACATGGCTCAATTCAAGACAAAGAAATCTCCCTCCACGCTTTAGTACCCTGAGACATAGAGAAATATAGAAAAGTCAAGTCAGCAACATATGAACATCTAGAAGTTACCGGAAAGTAACCTCGTAATATACAGAATACTTAAAAGTGGTGCAAGAGTCTACATTAGGAGTTGTTAACTCAAAAAGAATCATTGAGTCAAGCTTCAACTATTAAATCATTCAAACACGTAGCTTTAAGAGTAATATAGCCCATTATACATGCACTACTTTGCCATAAGAAGATGAAATCAACCTATGCATCTCTCTCTATCGACAAAACATTGTGAAGGCAGGTACATTATAGAAGGGACTTACCGATATTGCACAATATAACTAGATGAAAACCTGATTGTTGCATGGTCAGTCCATCTATATTATTATTGCTGCCTCTATATGATAAGTTATCATGGGAAGGTCGAATTCAACATACATCAGACCCAGTTGACTAGATATTTCCTCACTCTAATGATTCCACAGTTATTCAAGCAGTTCTATACAAAAATTAAGAACTACTAGCCTGGTAGAAACCTAGAAGTGTTATGCTATGTGGTAGTTTCACATTATTTCTGTTTATTGTCTGATAAGCATGATAAGTCCTTAAACATCAAGCTCTTAAACCATTTTACCATTGCGATCTGCTCATCTAATTTGGTAAGCTTCTCTTTCACAGTTCCACTATCTCCTAGTTTCCATAAAACTTGGTGCAACTTGAAAGTCAAAATGACAAGAATGTTTAGATCCTAACAGTGCAGTCTTCATGTGGCAGCTATAAAGCTAACCATTTCCGAAGGTGAAGCTGGATACTCGACTCAAGAAAAGAACTGTTTTGGAGTATGAGCTAACACGTGGTAAACACACAACAGATTCGGTAAGCTTGAAATGAGAATGTGTCATCCATTTGTCTACAGGGAATCTATAACTTAAAGAAACCGAAGTTCTGCTTCAGAAAAATTATGATGTACATGCAGTGATTATACTCATAGGTTTCGTAAGTTGGGCATTCATTCACTTACCTATGGGCTTCAGCCAAAGCTTTTTCTATATGAGTAACGTTCCTGATCCCAAATGCAATAGTATAACCATCCATCGAATCATCTTGGAACTCCAAGGATTCTGCATCTCCTTCCACCCATATCAGTGATTTCTCTTCCCCTAGTCCTGTAGTAGCATCGGAGATTTTACGTCAATAAGCAAAGTGAATTCATCATGATGAAAAAGGAGTTGAAAAGAAAAATTAAGGAGTCATAAGGTAAGAACTGGATAAAGGTAAATTAGCAGTGAAGGTGAACTAGTATGTATATTTAATAAATAGCCTAGTTTAAATCAGCCTTGAGCTCATTGTGCCTAATGATGACCATTAGGTTGCCAAATTTACTATATGTTACACAGTTCGACTCCAATACATAGGTACATGTCGAGTGTTGCACTTTGTTGTTTTATGAAAAGATTCCATATTTTTGGCTTAAAATGAAGAGTCCAAGTACCAAAGATCTGACAAATGTACTCGAGAGAAAATGAGGAGTCGGAGTAACGTAGTTAATCATGAACCATTATCTCCTTCGTTAACTCACTATTCAGTTATGCTCATCTCAAACTAACTTCAGAGCTTGTCTATTGCCGAAAGCCTGACATAAAAGTCATCAAGGATACTTATAATCTAGGACTCCATTATTATGATTAGTCCTCAAAAGTAGAATTGCAAAGACAGAAACAAATGGAAATGAGTTTTATTCCTTGACAACGGACGCAACCATTATTCAGGAGCACTGCTAGTTCCGCCAGACCAGACGAGTCCTAGCTGCTTGGCTATTTTAAACAAACATATCTGAACAACATCTTTCCATAACCTTATATGAGCTTCACTATTTGCCTGAGCTCAGCTATAAAGGATAAGAACATTTGGAAGACTGATGAATATTCTGGATAAGTACACAAGATGTGCATAGTTTTTACCTTTTTCCACAGCCCTTTTTTTACCAACATTTAACATGTTTGGATTGATGTCGCACACATATATCTCAGTTTCTTCCTGAAGATGATCTTCAAATTCATCCCGCACTGCTCTACGCTTAATCATATTAATAGAGTCCAGAACCCTGAAAGCAATATCACCTGCCATATTAAAGAAAAGGAACTTCATTTTAGACAGAATGCAACAAAAAGCACCCATAAATCATTTATGCTTCAGGATCAGAAACAAAAAAGCATCAGTAGATGATTTATGCTAGTTCAATCAACTCATCTATATTATATTAGATGATATAAATCTAATAATAGGGAGCAAAGATGACTAGTAAATGGTAGGTGGCACAACTATTTTAAGCACCATTTTGTATGATGAAATGATAAGATATAACAAACATGTGCTCATAGTGATGCTTATTTGTAACTAAAAATGCGAAACATGGTGTGGTTTTATAATTAGCTAGCCACTGCATCTAAGCCAAATCAAGGGAGACTTCAATTTATTAAATCACAAAACTCTTCTTCTTCCCATGGAGTGGACCCAAAAAACACTTTACTGTTTACCAGGCAGCAAATTATGTTTAATGTCTTGGCAACCAGCTAAATTGTCACCAGCTCAAGAAATTAGAATCCTCAATCCATACTAAAGAGGCCTGACAATTTCTTCTTTCTGGCATAAGACAGTTTTCATGGCAAAACATTCCAATAAACAAAAAAAAAAAAAACTGAAAGAACAGTACAGTGAGCAGATCAATAAAATAGACCTGTTCCACCAGCCACGTCAAGATGCTTCATTCCGGGGAACGGATTCAGTTCCTCTACCAACCTGACAAAACAAGACACAATGGTTTGTCGTAAAGAATATCACAACAGACAAATGGTAGGCAACTTCAGAGACAAGAACACATCATATGATGAACAAACCTGTCCTTCCATAATCTATGCATTCCAACGCTCATAAAATCATTCATCAGATCATATTTTGCAGCAACATTACTAAAGACATTTCCAACCAACTGACTTTTTTCCTCCTCGCGCACCTCCTTAAATCCTGTAAGTAAAACAGTAATTATAGACCACTCTAAACATGTCAACGTATTATTGCAGCATTGCCCACTCAAGGGTTGAAATTGTCCACAATAGTCAACAGACAACATCAACAAGAACGTGACGCTAACAACTCTCAACCACCATGTTCCTATAATTGCGGAAACCCTAGAATAGAAATGCATCGTAGCACCACATTAGCTAATAATTAAACAACAACAGGAAAAATTCATGGATAGAAATGCCCCCACCGTAGCAGGACATGCTCTTAAGATGATAGTGAAAACCCTAGAATAGCGACACAACAAATTGGTTTGTAGCCAAGGTAGCACGGAAACTCCTAGGTTCTGCCGTCCCCATTCCCGTAACAAAAACTCAGGAACAAGGGAACACTAGGAAACTTAGTTTTATATCAACTTAAAATCCTATCCCAAGTCAAATTCATGCATACTTCTAAATTCATTTGACAAGATTCATTTGGGAAATTGCTTGGATACGTTGCAAGTATCATACGGGACATTATCTAGTTATTCAACTGAATGCAAAGTCTATTTTCCTATCTACCCTTCAATTATTAAACATTTGTCTTGCCGTAACCGTACCCTCAATTTTGTAAAATTGTCGTCTCCCCATCTTAGTACCCGTATTCTTCCCCATACACAATTCTATGCAACCTAGACTATAGCTAATTAGCTATAAAGAACCACACAGTACAACGACACGATCAATTCCCTCCCTCGTAATCAAAACCAGAAACTTTGCACAACAAAACGCGGCATATAGTCTGTTCACCATTACAAAACTTCAATTCACCTCTGCTCAAAATCGACAAAGGCAATATACAACCAAACGCGGTATATCCTTTTGCGCACTAACTATAGCGGAACAAAGACGAAACAACACAATATAACAGTTCCTATGGTTAACCTATACTCCCTCAATTCAAGTCCAACCTTACCATCACTTCTGGGCACGCATTTTAATGTGCAAAGTTAAGTAAACCAAAAAAATTATATCTCGGGAGAATATTACATTTGCGTAACTCTAATGGTTTTCTCCGAAGTATAGAACTTTTGGTCTACTCTATCATATCTAATTATGGACCATAAAATGCGTGCCCAAAAGTGACGGAAAGGTTGGACTTGAACGGAGGGAGTATTTCGATAATCCGCGGGACACACAAATCCTACTTCAATACATAACCTTCATTTAAAATAGATAGACATCAGATAATAAGTTTTACAATAAAAGGAATAAAAAGAAAAGGGAAAAGATACCGAAGCTAGTAGCATGAGAGTGTAAATGAGATGAAGCTGAAAATAGAGGCAAAAGTTTCGTGCGTGACGTTCGGGCAAGTGATCGCAGTGCCATTGTTAGTATTTCCGTGCAAAAATGATAGAGGAAAAGGGGGGGGGGGTGGTTCGGTCTTGTAAATAAAATAGTTGTTTTTTTTTTTTGGAAAATTTGATGGGAATAATCTGAAGTTTGAATGGTTTTTTTTTAATAGTCCTAACTATGGATTATTTCTAGATAATCCCAATTTTGCCTCATTTTTTCAGAAAATGGTCCTAACTTATCCAAACCTAATATCCGAACCTAATGTTCCTCCAAACCACCCAATAGCCACCTCTAACACTCCCAAACCTCCCAAACTTCAAATCACATCGCCCCCCTCCTCCCACAGCCCCTCCTCCTCCACTCTAATTCATTCCAAGACCACCGTGCCATTATCGGGGTAACAACCACACCGCATTCTGCCACCCTCCTCAGACCTTTAACGGCCGTCCACCCAACTCTTCTCCATTCCACCAACTAAGTTGTCCACAACCCATTTAAAACCACTAAACACCATTAACACCCACATCCTCTCTATCCCACCAACAAACTTTGTTTGGTGTGGTCGGGGATGGTGGGAATGGTGTCATGTGCAAATAGTGTGATGGTTGTCATCATGGTGAAGGTCGTGGTATCCTACTATTGTAGCTAATGTCATGTCGCGTGTGGTTTAAGGGGCCCACCACAGGAAATGTCATGGGAATGGGGGGTGTTCTCATGGTAGAGAGATATATAAGGTGGGAGTGTTCTCATGGTGGAAATATTAGGTGAGAATGTTTTAGGAGGGTGTGAGGAGAAGATTTGGGCTGGTTGGGTGGGAAAGGGGAGGTTGTGGGTGTTTGACGTGAAAAATGGTGCGTGGAGGGTGGTTTGGGGGGAAATTGGGTTGGGCACCTAGTTTCGAAAACTCGGGACCACAAGATGAAAAAATGAGGCAAAGTTGGGATTATCTGGGAATAATCCATAGTTGGGACTATTAAAAAAGAACCGCTCAAATTTCGGATTATTCCCATCAAATTTTCCCTTTTTTTGGCAATGAATAAAATAGTTGTTGGTGAACAAATTTATTTAGTTTTACAACTAGCTATCAACTAGTGCCAAATTTGGTAAAATTTTCATATAAAAACATTTATCTATGTATCTATGTATCTATCTATTTATCTATCTATCTATACAATATTGTTAAAATGCGTTATTATCACGGTATTGCGCCACATCATAATATCACCATATTACGTCATGTCATCATGCATTTATCATTACTTGGTCATACTTAAAACATCTTTATTATCATTTAATATTGTTTATAAATGATAGAATATATATTTTAGTTGATTTCATAAGATAATCAATATGTTACTAATTATGTCAATAATATCTTTAACTCCCTTAGAAATTTAATCATCTATAGTAATTAAAACTAACATAAAATCGTATATCTCTTATTAGAAAGTTTAATGACTTGAAAGTAAAACCAAAAACTATCAAAAAGAAGAATTTACAACATCCCAAGCATCTTCAACCAAACCTTACCTTTTTCCCTCTCCTTCCTTACTATCCCAAGAGCAACATGAAGCAATAAGAAGCTACAAAAAATGTCGTCACAAACATGAATCAAACCTATTGCCCAAACATACATCACCCTTCCTCCAACATATCGTCTTTATAAATCAAACAGAAAACTAAGTTTTCGCCCAGAGTTTTGAGCTAAAAAGTTCAATATACAAAAATTCAATGTAAACAAGATATTTGATGCATTTGTTAACAAGATTCTCCTATCTAATATGAGGTTTGTAAGAGAGACCGATATGGAGGAAGGGTAAGGTGAGACAAAGGAAATATAAAGGTGGCTAGGAAAGGAAGAGGTAGCATGAAAAAGGGCGCATGATGGAGATACATCAATGAAGGCGTGAGGGAGGGCAAATTAATGGAGTGATTGGGTTGTATATTAATGGTGGTTTGGGGGATGGAAGGGGATGGAGTGGGGTGAGTGTAACTGTGAAGAGTAAGAAATGAAGGTGTTGCAAGATCAAGGAGATGAGTGGCTAGGGGGTGGTTAGGGGGGAAAAGGAGCTTGGACACTTAGCTTTGGAATTTCGGGACCACCAAGAGAAATTGGGACCTAAAGTTGGGATTATGTAGGAATAATCTAAAGTTGGGACTATTAAAAAAGAACCGCCCAAACTTCGGATTATTCCCATCAATTTTTCCTTATTTTAACTTTTACAATTAGTAATATTATATTGTAAAAAGTTCAATAGATTAAAATTAAAATACCGACATTTTTATAACTTTTCATACTCTACAAAGTACCATTTACCATATTTTTTTTGGGATATTCTCTAAAACCTCAAGCCAAAAAGTCAAAATGTCTCCGTGTTTTTTCGAAAAAGCTAAAATGTCCCTGAGGTCGAATTTTCGACTCAGAATACCCTTAATGAATACAGACGTTAATTTTCTCTCTCTCAAAATCTGATTTTCTATATTGAAAAACGAAACAATATTCATTCTTATCCAAACACAAAATAAACCAGTAAAATAAAATATAAAAGGGGAATGACGATTAATTAATAGACTTAAATAATATTTAGTGGATATGTTAATAATAATAAAGACAAATATAAATGAAAATAGCAAAAAAAAAAAAGGAAAAATAAAGTTTGACATCTATCTATCTATATAATACTAATAAAAGAG
>CAAKMY010039305.1:0-18349 GCA_901111285.1 Corrigiola litoralis
CTAACTTAACGGCAAACAGAAAAAAGCTAACGTCCGTCGTCATTAATGGTATTTTGGGTCGAAAATTCGACCTCAGGGGTATTTTGGATTAGTCGAAAAAACAGAGGGGTACTTTGGATTTTCGTGTATAGTACAGGGGTATAAAATTCAAATACTTTAATTTTGTAGAGTCTTATGTACAGATCAAAAATATCCGTCTTGTATGTTTTTTTTTCCCAAATTTATAGTGCACTAAATTCTTCCTTTACCGTAACAAGTAGGAACCAGTACATTAGATACCATATGTCGAAATAATATTTTTCGTTTATCGTTATTGTAAAAGGTCAAAGAAATGATTGTCAACTATGATTATGTATTATGTATTAAATATATATATTTATATGTATATTTAATGTATAATTAATATAATTTATTTTTCTGTTGAGAGAATGACTTAAAATATACAATTTGGTCGAATTACACATTTACAAAAACTAATGGGGTTCAATTGCACATGTATAAACACTAATATAATGGGGTTGATTTGCTACAGTTGAAACTTATAGTGTTTAATTACACATACTAGCAAAGTAATAGGGTCGATTTGCTAGTTTTCCCATTTAAAAACTAGAAAAAATTGACATGAATAATCCCAACTATGGACGAACAAACAAGAATAATCCCACCTACGGAAATAAATACTAATAATCCTAAGTATTGAATATGTTAACAGCAATGGTCCCAAGCTCGCCGCCGACGGAATCTCCAGCAAAAAAATAGGTGATGTGGCTTTTTTTTACCTTTATTTCTTTTATTAAAGCTTAGGTGGAATATTAAGTAAATTAACTTTTAAACAAAAAAATCTCAAACCCCCCTACCAGTACCTTCCCCTCCCCCTTCTCCCTTTCTCATACTGCTACAGTATTACCTCTTGGCCGTTCCCTTCTAAACTCCATCACTAGCAAGCAAAAGAAATTTTCAAGGGGCCTGATAACGGCATACAACCAACGAACATCACCCACCACAATCCACGACCACCTCGTCCTTCTTGATCCCTCGACCAGCGCACGTCCCCACCCCAAAACATTGCTGACCACAAAGCCCACAACCCATCTTAACGCCAACAAACTCTAGAAGCTTTGTTCGGTGTCGCAGCTAATGTCGCAATAATGGTCTAGGGTGGTGTCGAGGTGTCGCGGTTGGAGTGGGGTCATCTCAATATTTCAAAAAAAATCGATCTTTTCCATATTGTTCGATTTTTGGGTGTTTTTCGATAGTGTTGAGGTTGATTTCGATGGGTGGTTGTTGTGTAGTGTTGATTTTGGCAAGTTGGGGGGATGATTTAGGTGGTTTTTGGTGGTTTGGTTGGATTCGGTGGTTATGAGTGGTTTGACTTGGGAAGGCGGTGTGTGGCGGGGTAGCCGATGTTGTTTTTTCAGCCAATGGGTGGTGGGTGGGTGGTGACAGGAGAGGTGGGAATGCTGGGGGGCAAAGATTGAAGAAGAAGGGTAGGACTAAGTACTCTTTTGCCCCTTCATTCCAACTCAAGTATCTCATTATGCCACATCATTTATAAATTGACAGAAAAAATTAAAATAAATGACACATACAGAGTAATATTATTTGGACCGGAGATTCCGTCGACGACAGCTTTAGGACCATTAGTGTCAACATACCCAATACTTGGGATTATTAGTGTTTATTTCCATAGGTGGTATTATTTTTGTTTGTTCACCCATAGTTGAGATTATTCATGTCAATTTTTCCTAAAAACTATATTAATTTACATAAATTATCTTTTTATATTGAATATTGTACATGATACATTATCCAATAAGTGTATTCTGTAATAGAAATTTGTGAGTTGTTTTTTAATGTGGGGTACTCTAGTGTAGTAGTGTGACTGTGCGAGTCTGATTCATTTTTGCCAGTTGCCACTATATATGGTTATGGTTGTTTTGTAATGGGGACGGGGATGGGGTAACGGCCAAAGAAAACAATTTGCAATTATTTCTTTAACTGTTGGGAGGGAATCGTTTCATGTGTGATTTGATCATAGATTGGTATGATTTTGGACCCAAGGGCCGTTGGTATTTGTGAGGAGTCAAAAATATACAGTGACTACTACTTAGGCTGGTACTTTAGGTTTGACCTATGAATGCTCAATCTATCCAACAAAAATCACCATTTATTCTTGCTAACCACAATAAGTTAATCTTAACAAATATAGCTTATTTTTACATATCTCTAATATTGCTATAAATAAATTAGTTTAGGGTAAAGAATTTTTCTATCTCGCTTTTTCTATCAACTAATAAAAACATTTAAATATTTGAGTTACCGGAAATATGATTTCACCTAATTGGCTAAATGAATTTGTTGAATTTGACTCATTACTTCCTTATTTGAGTGAACTTAGTCTCTTAGGATGAAAGCAAACACCAAAAATCTCATGTACAACTTTTTCGAAATATGTCAACAATTATCTAATCTCGATTATTGCAAATTAAATGCTAAGAAGAATGAAAACAACTAATCTAAGTAATCTTTCAACCTCGAGGTTAACGAATAATTACTCAAGCCACCCTTTCTTACTTGTCTGAATTAATAATATAATTTCGTACATGAGATGATGTAGCGAGTTTCGCCAAACGAATCAAGGACGAGATACTTTGCAAATAGGAGTGAAGGTCACTCGATTGGGTTTGACAATACCAGTCCGAGTATCGGCTTGGAAGTTGGTGATTGATTTTGGTTTATAAAGGCCCTAGTTCTTTAACTATAAAAAGGCCCTTGTATTAGTTTAGAAGATGGCTTATTATTATTATTCACCAGAGTTCTTTTCTAAAGTCAGGTGGATACCAATTATTCTTGGTGGATTCCAATACTTTTACAATTTTGCTTGTGAAGTTATTTATGTCACTTAGTTGAACGCTTGCTTAACTTTATCAAGGTTTCGCGTTACGTCATTTGGTATCATAGCAGACTTTTTCTTGTCTCTTTTACTTTATAATTCAATGGAAGGTCGACCCGTACCAAAACGGATTGTACGTGAAAGGGCGTTACGACGTTTACCGCGTCTCTGTCCGCTTGGTCCTATCCGATTATGGCGTTGTAAACATCGTTATCAACCCAGCCAAACCACATCGCCGCCATCAATCTCAATGGCCAAAGGAAAGACCGAGCATGATATCATACTCATGAGTTTGCTTCAACAAATATGGTGAATAATCACAAGCAAATGGGAACGGTGAGACAAGTTTATGGTGTTTAGTTCAAACGGTTGATCGTGATTGGAACCAATAGATAACGTTTGGGCCGACTTCAGATTAAGCCTTTCAGATATAAAGTATCAGCATAGACTAGGTAACGATCAATAATACAGTTAGCTGTTCTAATTTCATTCTTGATCCCACTGATGTTTTGATTTCGCGCACTTACTAGGGCATGGACTCCCTCATCATTGTTTGGGATGGATAAGTACTCCGGAGGAGGAAGCAGAAATACCAAGAGACGTTCATGAACACGTGGTTCTTTATTTTGATAAGAACTCGAGGTCGAGTTATTTGGGGGTGGAGGAGAATAAGTTGAAGTCATCCTTCGAGACTTGTAGCTTTTTCACTAGTACTAAAGTACTTTCTAACATACCATATCGTTAAGTATATATTCATATTGTTCTTGACATTGAAGTTGCAGCTCCGTTAGTGTGGACATTTCAACGTTGGAGATGGCGACAGACTACAACGTAAATTTGAGCTTTTGGAGGATCTTGAGGTATCAACTACAGGAAAACGCGCTGTTGGAATTTTGTATGGTCTTCGTTTTGACAATGAGAAGCAGGCAAAGAAGTCAGAATACTGATCCGGTGGTTGCGTAATGAGGATTACATTTGATCCCGACCATCTTGTTCTTTGTTTGATGAGAACTCGGGGTCGAATTTTTTAGAGGTGGAGGAGATGATGTAGCGAGTTTTGCCGTACGAATCAAGAGCGAGATCGCTTTGCAAAAAGAAGGGTAGAATGTCACTCGTCTTGAGAAAACAAGAAGAAGATCAAGCCCGTTCAGGTTTGAAAATACTACATGTTTGGATATTGCCTTTTCTGACCAGCTCAGGTATCACAATACCCGTCTGGGTATCATTCCAGTTGTGATCCAATTGAATTCTTCCGTTAATACCTTATCGAGCTTCCGCTCTGTGGGTTCCCACGCCATCAAAAAAAAGAAAAAATATCTCATGTGAGATGAATTTGTTTATTTTTTTTGTTTTTGTAA
Organism: Corrigiola litoralis; assembly: GCA_901111285.1. NCBI lineage: Eukaryota > Viridiplantae > Streptophyta > Magnoliopsida > Caryophyllales > Caryophyllaceae > Corrigiola > Corrigiola litoralis. The sequence continues at coordinate 4,252 of CAAKMY010039305.1, forward strand.
TTATTGGGGGAGGGAATGCATAAACAAGCCGTAAATTTTGTACAACTTTATACGATGGCCACGTCGTGCTCATGGACTGATTGTCCCACACTCTTTTTAATTTTTTATAATAATAATAATGCTTGTTTATCGTTTTCACTCTTTTATCAACATCAATGTCATCATTATTCTTCCTGAATTGGAATCTTAGGTAGCCAATTAAATAAGAGATTTTAGATTCAAACAGGACCACCGCTTATGCATCATGGCACGTTATTTACTCACTAAATTATTGGGAGGTTGTTCACCAAGTTGATAGCAAATACTCATAAAAAAAATTAAGCATTTGATAGCGAATAATGTGGAGTTGGTACACAAAAATAAAGTGACAAAAAATAGGGACTAACGGAGTATAAGGTAAAATATTTATGTGACGTATGGCTATATCTACTAAATTGCAATTGCGTCATCCATGAAGCCATACATACATAACCGTTCCGGACATCAACAAAGGCAAATTTCTATGAACAACTCTTCCCGTCAAAAATCATGTCATTTAACTTTTCCTGTTGTACTATGTATTGGTACAAAAAAATGATTCTAATTTTACATATGATAAAAAAAGAATAGATACATGGACAATACAAACGCTATGTAATGTTACTCGGCAGTAACATCTATCCTTCGGATAGCAAAGAATGATGATTTTGGCAAAGGAAAATATATACCTACTTGAGAAAAATTAAAGAAAAAAAAAAAACACTATGTATGACCGCTTTTTACAAAGAAATACAAAGACTAATGCTGAGTATTTAGCCTCATCATCTATGCTGAGGATTGGGCAATTGATTCATTTCAATCTCCCCGTACTCCCAATCTGAAAATGTTTGGAATTTTTCTGCTTCCCTTGCTATCTGGATATCGGTTGGCCAATATCGTTGGTTGAAAACTTTTACAACAAAACGAGGAATCATACCAGCAATCGCGATGATAAGTAGGTTAAACCAGAAGGACCACCTGCCCATCACATGGAAAATTGCCCTGCAAAATGTATTTGATCTCAGTTACAAGCTGTGATGACTTGGAAGATGTCAAACTAAACAAAACGTTTGCGTCATAACCAGAAATTCGACTCTGCTCTGTTTTATAAAACAATTTCTGCCTAGCATTACGGAATAAACTGAGCTAGACTTCTTAAGCAAATAAGCAAAATTTTAGCAGTGATTAAGATCAAAGTGTAGAACAGACCATTTTAAGCATAAATTCTGTTGACGTATACATGCCTTCTATTCATATATTGTACGATTGACGGTGCAACAAACATACAGGCAGTATCAAGGATTCAAGTCAATATATATGTTGCCTAGAAAGTATTAGCAGAGAGAAATTACCAGAAACCAGGCAAGACGGGAATAGCATCAATAACGATGACACAAATGAAAGTTGCAAGTATAGATCCCCATATGGTAGAATGCATGACCCAGTTCCACCTTACTACATCCATCGCCAAGTGCAAGTTGACTAAAATTACAACTGCAAGTGTCCACAGATCACCGAGGCCCGAACCATCAACATCGCTCTTCCAGTATGTACAAAGAGGAATAAAGTAGGCAGCTGCACTTTGCCACACAGTGTCTGTCATTGTTAACCAAAACAACCTTGAGTTGTAAGACTCTTCCTTCTGTCCAGCTCCGTACAGCCGAGGATACCTCAGAAGAGTTCTTCTACCCAAGTCCTTGTCAAGAATTGCAACGACTACAGTGGGCACAGAACTGTATAAAACAGAATACATGACACTGCTCCACTCAGTAATTGCAGTAGTCAGGGTATATGCTGTAAAAAGCGAGTACCTGTACAGATAATAAATACACAAATATTAATTCATAGTTAGTTTTTGCCTTAATGGTATCCCAATGTTCCGATACATATATATGCTCAAGCACAATTGTGTAGTCATTATGAAAGCAGATAGGGAGAAATAGAACTAATACAAGCCACCACTACCAGCATGAGTTTCAGAACAACTGATCATTCATGTCTAGACTGTTTTGCTAAACCATTACCCGGATAAATAAAATGAAAAAAAAAAAACTAGGACCTGGGTCGAAACGGAATAGGATGCAACTTTGGGGTTTACCATATGTTGAAGCTAAGTGATATAGCCATCTTGTTGCTGGTATTCTAGAATGGATATTCTCTCTTTAAATAAACCTAAAATCATTATTGTCATAGACTCATACGTAGTAGTTTCTTATTTGGTGGAAAGGACAATAACTAAATTTTCTAGCTCACCTTTCACGTTTCCTAACAGTCAAAAAAGATATCAGAAAGCAAAAAACATGTCGTCATAATAAGTTAACTCACCAGAACATGAGAATGACAAACACAGCATTCCTGTAAAAGTTGTACAATATCATATAAGCCATCCTCTGATAATTCCAGTGTCCGTGAACCAACAACAAAGTCACCAAAAAACGAAATTGTCCCATTGAAAAATCAGAAGACATGACAGCTTGACGACCTTCCTGTCCACTGATTCCGACCCCAACATCAGCCATTTGAATCATTGACACATCATTGGCACCTGAAGTGAATTCAGGAAGAATGGAGTTGAGACACACACAAAAAAAAAGATGCAAATAGGAGAAGGAAGAAACAGGGAAAAGAAAGGAGAAAAAAGGCAGAAGTTGCTGCATACCATCCCCAATCGCAAGTGTCATGTCATCAGTTCTGTTCTTTATGAGGGCAACAATTCCTGCCTTTTGCAAAGGGGCCACTCGACAACACAATACGACAGCGCATTTACTGGCTAATAAGAAAAGCTGAGACATGTAAAAAACAGATCAGTCAAACTAATCACGAGATATTTGTTTTGCCAGGAAGCCATCAACTACACTCACATATCAGAAGCGAAGTGGTTAACTTATAACTCACCTCTTCCTCAAGTTCGGAGTCAAGAATGTAAACCAGACTGCTACCATCAATAATTAAGGCTGTCGGCATATCACTTGGCATAGCCAGCGCCTCACGTAAACTAGTTCTGCATGATTCTTTTGAGTTTTTATTAATGATAATCTGTGTCATACGGCCCGTGAGAAGCTTTGAAGAATAGCCAATTGATATCGCTGTTTCTTGCTTGTCACCAGTCAAAACCCAGACTTTAATTCCTGCATTTCTCAAAGATTCTATTGCTTCTGGAACACCAGGCTGCAACCTATCTTCAATTGCAGTGGCACCTAACACAGTTAGATCCTTTTCTATGTTGCTAGCTACCTTGCGAAGCTGAGCTGCCCTTCCAATTATAGCAGTGCTTGCAGCTTCATAGGAAGATTGCCACATATTAAATTCTCGATGGTCAAGCTCCCTCATCCCAACCAACAGTGTTCTCAAGCCCACCATTGAGTAGGACTTCAGATGGTCTTCTGTTGCATGCACCACGTTCGAATTCACAGATTTATCAATCACACTAAGCATAGTTGTATCAGCACCTTTTACAAAGACTTTCACAGTCTCGTCGGGGCAACCCAATATAACAGACATTCTCTTTCGATCACTATCAAATTCATGAAGTCCCAAAACATCAAACCTGAGTCGACAAAACCAAGAAGTCAGAGGACAAATTTAATAACTAGGGCAAGCAACCTTATCAATCAGTTGGTCTAACCATTTATGAAACCATGAATGCCAAACAAAATTGTTAGAAAATTATCCAAGCGATCGACAAGTATGGAAAAGCGATAAAGAATCTAATATTGCAAATAAGAGTGACTATTGAACCAGTGGCCCAAGTTGAATTTGTGTCAATGCTGGAAAACTAAAGGACATCAGTAGTCATAACTTGTAAGCACGTACTAAAGATGGCGCAGAAAAAAAAGGAAAAGGAAACATGGGCATCACATCTATCTAGGGTAAGGTCACCATCTTTATTAGCTTCAGGACGATACCTATTTCTGAAGCTAATTGTGATAGAGTATGTTCATGTCTCAACCAAATTAAACATCCTAAGTGAATTATTGCAATATACTGACAAGTTCAATGGATGAGAAAGATTGCCCTACCAGGCAGCATGTTAAAGAAAAGAAAAGGAACCAGAATAGGCAAATGATTCAAAATAGCTTGAACTCACCGTTGTCTATCTCCCTGTACATCAATGACTATGTGCCCAGAGGATCTCTCTATAAGCATGAAGCCATAGGCAGCAGCTGCGTACACTAATGCTTGCTCATCAGGTGACTCGCCTTGGTAATCTATGACCCTCTCACTCGAGTCAGAAGAATTTGTACCAATAGGTACGATGGTATTGCAAGCTGCCAGTGCAAGGAAGAAATCATGAACACGTCTCCCTGCATCAGTGTTCTTCCCACTCTTTACCAATCTTTGAAGTGTAGGATCAACCTTCACCTTCACCTTTGGCCTCAGGACCAGCCCATCCACTAATAATTTCCAATGAATAAGAGGAGAAGCAATAAAAGTTTTAATTAAGTTAACACAATAGCAAAGGTAATGTTATTTAAGAGCGAGATCTTGAGGGAAAAGGATACCTTCTGCACAGTACTGAGTTATGTCATCCTGCCCTTCAGTTGTGTCACCACTGTAATCTGTACCCCATATACTAGCACATTTAAACTCCATCTTGTTTTCAGTTAGTGTGCCAGTTTTATCAGAGAATACATACTTTATCTGCCCCAAGTCCTCATTTATATTCAAGGCCCTGCACTGGAATCTTGTATTTGAGGCGGCATCATACATGGCTGCATCTCGGTTCATGAAGTAAGCCTGACCCACCCGCACAAGCTCCATGGATATGTAGAGTGAAATAGGAATCATGATCTGGAAGACGATAACTGCCATGAGGAATGTGAAGAAGATTTCCAAGCCAATCCCATAGTAGTTATAATCTTTTGGAACACCCTTATTGTACTCCTTTTTTCTGTAGAACGGCATTTCATTCAGTTCATCCATGTGACGCTTAACCCAAATGCCAAAAAGGGTGGATACTACTGTACAAAGTGCAATCAGGAAAAGGGAGAGCAAGATGATCTCATGATTCATCTGGGTTTCAAGTCGGCTTCTCTTCGACGGGGCTCCTGCATTATTAAGCATAGCTTTGGTCTCACGTCCGGCATACACCACCACTCCAATTGCCCAGTCTGTGTTCTTGAGCTCACACCCCCGTAGAACAATATTGGAAGGTCCCAGCGACATCCTCTTGCCATCAACCTCCATGTTTCCGTGAAAACCATATATGTTCCTATTGGGTTTTTCGCACTTGATTACCCCGCCAATCTTTTCCTTTTCAGGGTTCTTGGAATGAGTTTCCTGTTTGGCATACCGTGTTTTCAAGTTCGACTCCCCATCTAAATTTATGGTCTGCACATACGCAACCCCAGTTGGGTCGCTGGTAGAGAGCAGCACTACGTCACAAGGGAGAGTTTCATTTGAAGAAAGCTTTATGACTTCACCAACTTGAATAAGCTTCCATTTCTTCGACTGAAACCGACCATCGACCAGAACTTGAGCGAGCCGATTGTTCTCAACTTGGTCATTTTGGTGCCTCCTAAAATCCTCAAATGCATCCTTAATAGCTGAAACTATCAATACAAAAGCCAATGGCAAAACAGAAGCACCCCGTCCAAAAACTGCAAGCTGGGGTAACTGGTTGAGGACTGCTATAATAAGGAAGTATATATATGCTACTCTATGAAATTGCTCAAACAGATTTCGAGGCAGGAAGGTGATGGCTGAATACTTTGAAGTCCGAACCGAATTTCCAGCAAATTCAAACGTCTCGTTGCTCTTTACAGGATCATTTATATAAACAAACCTTGCATCTTCCTCGCTGATCTCCTTCTGGGACAGACCCAAACCCTCTGAATCAGCTGTTCTTGATCCATGTCTTACAGGCTTCGGATCCAAATCCCCAAAATTCACCTCCCTCACAGAATTTGCCGCCGACCTCCAGTTGTATGACGAAATGCTTCCCCGAGAAGCCGAATGAAAGATGGCATCACCCTCTGCTGAATAAACTTCAGCTGGACAATTTGAGTCCACCCCAGAAGCTGACTTCGCCAATCCTCCAGAAATGGACTGATGTGACCTAGCACTCCCGCCACGAGACGACATATACAAAACCGAATCACTCTTTGCAGAATGTTCAGACACCTGGTTTGACTCCCTCCCTGAGGGTGACTTCGACGGATACGAAGAAGCACTCCTCCTAGAAGCCGAACGCAAAAACGGGTCACTCTTCGCTGTATACTCAACATGATGGCTTCCCTCCCTCCCAGAAGGCAAAGGATTCAACTGAAACGACGAAACACTCCCCCTAGACGACGACCGCAAAATCGCCTCATTCATAGGTGAAGCATCCTCAAAAGGGTTACTAGAATCCATCCCAGGAACAGCCTGTGAGCTCTCAGAAACCGGTTTCGACAGATCTGCAAAGGTGGGCAGTGATGGAAATTCCCTAGGACTTGGTGTTTTAGGTGATGGGATCAAAAGTGGCCTATTTGAGGCCATGATCACAAGATCACACCCCTCTTTACCATTAACTAGTCAACTAGAGTCAATTTCATCAACTACCCAGATGCTAATTTCTCCCCAAAATGTGATCAAACCCAACAATTCACCTCCTTTATCAACAATTCAGCACAATCCAACCTCTCTAATCACTACCAAAAACTACTAAATAATTGAGTTTTAGAGCAATAAAGGTCCAACCTTTCAACTTAGTACACACCAGCTAAATCACAACTACTCAACACTAGCATACAAGATTGTATAACATAATACAAAATGGTATAAAATGATATAAAATGGTATGATATGGTATATACCAAAAGATACAAGAAAAGGGTGAATTTTGAGCAAGAGTTCAAAAGGGCAACTTACTTGTGAAGAAAGGCAAGAAATGAAGAAAATGAGGAGCAAAAATGCAGGTCTTATTATTAATAATATTGATATTAAGGTGCAGTTTCTGACAAGTATGATCAGAAAAATCACAGGTCAACAATGACATTGTAGAGAGAGAAAGGAAGGTACTTTTATTTAATTTTCTAGAGAGAGAAAGTAAATTAAGAGGCAAACAAGTCGTAATGGGTGGCGACAACACCCAACAATTATTCAACCTAAAAGGAAAAGTCTTGAGTTTATGTAAGAAAATATGTTAATGTAGTTTAGTTTGAACTTGTTGAGTTGTTAGTTGTGTTTCTTTTACTTGTTCTAGAAAGAGTGTAGAGAGAGAAAGAAAGAGTGTTGTGTTGTGTTGTTGTGTTGGCTAGCTGTTCTAGAAGGAATTATTATGGGGAGGTGTATGAATTTGACTGGAGAATTCAATGATGAAATGGTAAAATGGGTGTTTCTTGTTTAAATTAATTAATGTATTGTTTCCTGCTTGTTTTGAAAAGTAATCAGTACTGTACATTGTAGTTTTTGGAAAAGGAAAGTCTTGATTTGTTGTAAATTATTTCAGATTTAGAGTATATTTGGTAAGACATTTCAATCACCTTATTTGACTAGGTTGTCTTGTCTGACCAGAATTTCAGGTAGCTTAAATTATAAGGTCGTTTGGTGATGCTACCTGAAATGATTTTTAGCTACCTGAAAAAAATAAGCTACAAGGGGAACCTGATCTAAAAATTCCAGTCACCTTAAATTTTCAGTCACCTTAAATTTTCAATCTTCAGGTAACTTTTCAGTTTTCAGTCATCTTTTCAGTTAGTTTTACCAAACATAGCCTTAGAATGAAGGACTAGAAAAGCTTGTTGAGATGTTTGAGCTTTTATTTATTTATCCTAAAGTGTTTATATTATAGGCGGAGAAATACGAAGTAGTTGTTTTACGGTGTATAATTTAATTCACACTATTTAATCATTTTATTTGCCATTTAATTTGAGAATGGATCTTTTTCACATTCTCTTAGGGTTACAAATTAATAGGGGCACTGTATCTTATCGGGTTGAAATCTTGCGTTAATGAAACCCACATGGGATAAAACCAAAATAGGAAAAAGAGTACAAATTTGTTTTCCTCAATTATATGATCTGCCTCGTTAAAAACCTTATTGGTGGGATAAAAACATTGTCAAGAGAGAAATAGTATCGTGCATTTAGTACTCCTCCTAAATTCAATATAGCTTCTTAAAATGTTATCATGAGTATAAGTCCATAGAACTTTTTGAGGTGGTAGTGACTTTAGTGAACATACAAGATTGTCACATGACTTGATTGACTACTAATTCTTATTTATTTTTCCAGTAGGAAGTTTCTACTTCTAAAAGAAAGACAACCCTGAAAGATGAAAGTAGACCCTTACATATTACAATGACTCTTATAAGTTATCAAGCTTGAGGATTTGTCTGGAAAATGACATGGATCCCTTTCTTTAAACTGTTACTCGAAATATGCCATAAAACACCAAATGTGACATAACCAAGCAAAGCATAAGCTACGAATTACTTCGTATAAGTTTATAAATTTCTATCACCACTTACCAGGACATGTCCTTTGACTCTTTTATGCTACCACGTGTTCCTTTGTTTTCAAAATGCTGATGATATTTGATCAAGTACTTGTTAACTCCACATACTGGGAAAATGCTCTTTCTCAGTTCTTCCCTGTCGAATTCGTAAAGAGCATGAGAGGCAATTTCACCGGTATTGCTATTGCCTTGGTTGCGGTTGCTATTGTTGTTGTTGCCACCACCTTCATTCGCAAAAGGAAACCAAAAGGTATATAAGAGGAGCCTATAAATGTAGTGGACAGGGTATTTTAGCCATGCATGCAAACTTGACTGCATTTCTTGCATAAGGCTTACCAGTGCAATGTTATGATTCGTAGTAGAAATAGTACATTATGATGTTCGTCTGGTGTTGGCAAAAAGTTGTAATCTGTATATGCTTTCTGTAGGCTGCTTGGAACCGAATAAATTCAAGGAATTCAAGCTTGTGAAGAGAACTAAGGTGAGCTATAACACTGATAGGTTCCAATTTGCGCTTCCCGCACCTACTTCTGTACTGGGTCTTCCTGTTGGCCAATACATCAGATGCAGGTATTTTTCTCTATGATCTTGCAAGCTTTTAATCATTGAACCTCTATCTGTAAAGCAGGCTATACTCACCTTGTTAGGCCATAGTAAGAGTCATTTATAGTTTGAAGCAGGCTGCTTTGTTTATCAGGGGAAAGGATGACAAAGGTCAAGAAATTATAAGACCATATACTCCGATAACTTTGGACTCGGATGTAGGCTACTTTGAACTTGTTGTGAAGGTATTTTTTAATGGAAGGTATTGTGTTTCTCTTTCTTCAGATCTCTCAATCAGAATTTCGACTTATACCCTTTCTCCATGTGTTTTACATACTGAATTCTAGATGTACTCCCAAGGGCGGATGTCGCACCATTTCAAACATTTGCGGGAGGGTGATTTTCTCCCTGTTACAGGACCTGTGGTAATACCAAACTCACTCTGATTTAAATTCGTGAGCAACACTGACAGTAGCTTCACTATCAGAATCAAATTTGCTAAGCTTTAGCATAGATCAAGGGCGGACCCAATGAGTAGCGATAACACAGGCTACTCTCAAATTTATACAATTTGGTAGAAAACAGTAGGAAAATGGTTGAAAAGGTCGACAAATGGTAGTAAAAGGTAGAAAATGGTAGAAAATATAAGCTAACCTCAACATAGGCTACCCCCATTTTCTTGATCCGCCCCTGGCATAGATACTTTGCTTTTGGCTTAACAATAATGAGACCTTTATAAGCTTGTTAATATTTTGGGATAATTTAACTACCATTCCTCTAGCACCTTGATCAAAGTATCATTTTTGTGCCTCAAAGGGGAGATTCAGGTATCGACCTGGCCAAGCTAGAGCATTTGGCATGCTTGCTGGAGGCACTGGCATTACCCCTATGTTTCAGGTCAGTATATACAGATATCTTCAACAGCCAGGAACTCTGATCAGCAAATACCTTGGTAATCTTAAAGAAACAAAGGAACAATCAGTACTACTGTACTAGGCAGGAATAATGTTCTCACCACAATTTTCTTTGTTCTTCTTTAATGCTATGGATTATACTTCTCACTGTTGCATTTGATTGTTGTTCTTACTGATCTACCAGCTTACTAGAGCCATCCTGGAAAATCCTAAAGACGAGACCAAAATTCGTCTTATCTTTGCTAATCATACAGTAAACGACATTATTCTTAAGGTATATGTCCATCATGCAGTTAGCATATGATTTAACTTACTTTCAGACTGCCAATGCAATATTGTAATGATTTGGTTATGCGGTTGGCGTTTTACAGGAGTATCTGGATGGCTTTGCCAGCAAATACCCTGACAGTTTCAAGGTCTACTATGTAGTGGCTGAGGTCAGCTTGTTTTACCCTCATTATGTGCATCTTCCTACTAACTGCCTAGAGCTACGAACTGACAAATCCATTTGCTAATGATCGCCAACTCTGACAGCCTCCAAAGAACTGGAACGGCGGTGTTGGTCGCATATCCAGAGAAATGATTCAACAGCATTGCCCTCAACCTGCACCTGATACAATGGTGATCTCTGCAGTACTTCATCGTTGAACAGACCGATTGCATTTTGTTTCCACATAAATTTGTGCAATGAGTTTTGCATTATCCAGGTTTAAGGCTATATCTGTTTTTCAGATGTTGAGGTGTGGGCCACAAGGAATGAACATGGCAATGGCAGCTTACCTGGATGAGCTCGGGTACACGCAAGACATGCAGTTTGAGTTCTAATCTACAGCTTATTGCCCTCGAGGGACATTACCAACGTTCAAGACTATACAGAAAAAAGTTGGCTATTTTATTGGTTTGTGGCTTTCCGTTTTGAAGCCAATCTTATAACCTCGGTTTGCTATATACATCTTTTCTTGTAACAAGAAATTGCTTTGTAAAAAAAAAAAACTAAAATTAGCATTCTCAAATTTTGGCACCGAAGTTTTGTTACATTATTGTTCTAGTGCAACATCTTCATTCAACAAAACTGGGGCTCTGAAGACCACGGGAACAGCAAACAGAAAATCACCTCGTTAGAGCTTAAGCAGCTACCAAAGTTTATATAAATCAAGACAAAAGTTCACTTGAGCTACATACACTCCTTACAAAAGATTTCTTTCTTAAGATACAGGTAACTGTTACTCTTATATACAAAATATCAGAAAATGGCTCAAAGCAAATATCAACCAGGAGTCTAGGAGTATCTTTTAGTCTGTGATTTCTCCCTCTTCTTCTGTTCCATCGTTTTCACCATCGTCGCCATTAGAAGCATCGTCATCACTAGTTTCTTTGATGATAACCTTAGGGAAGTTGAGAGGCTTCTCATGCTCCTTGAAGAACGAATTCATGACCACGAACCGAATAGCCTGCAATAAACGGCTTCTGTCCCTCTTTATATCAGTGCTCATAAGCTTTTGAAGAAGAGTTGGCTGCATGGATGGAATGGCATTCTCGACACATTCTCTCTTGCCAACATGCTCGTGTTTCTTCAGTGAACCATTATCTTTTCTGCCCCTCTTTCTAGCTAACTGATTACGTATGTCAAATCTTCCCCTTTTACCGAACTTGTTTCGGAGTTGCCCATTGTTTGATGGCCTTTTCTTTTGATCCTTGCCATGAAACTGATCTTCATTACCCAATAGGTGTGATGGAATTTCTGGAACTTCAAATCCCAGCTCAACCTGCTTTGCTACTATATCCTTCAGTTCCTGCATACACCCGCCAAAGCAATTGACATGTAAGCTACCAGCGCATAGCAAACATCAAAGATTTGGTAGCAAACGGTGAGGGGCTATCAGTATATCTTAAGTTGCTGCATAAAAACCATCACAGTTATTGACAAGTAAAACTAATAGCATACGACAGATGACATACAATAATAGAAGTATTACCGAGGAAATTGTTTGACTATTTGTCTGATTGTACTATAGTGAAAAATCAGAAAGTTTAATGATCAAAACCATCAAGACTGCACCCAAAATTCTAGGAGAGGAGGGAATGGAATCCAAACAAATGTGGAATAAGACACCTGTGCACAATGTTAACTTGGTAACTCTTGCAAATATAGCACATACTTTGCACAGTTCATTACTAATTTGAACTCAGAGCAAGCAACAGAGGCTCTTTTAGCAACAGGCACTAAGCGTCACTCAACAGGTTCCCCCAGTGCTTTCTGTAAGTTCTAGAAGAATGAACTGCCTCCTCATGTCTCATCAGAGGTTAAACAACCTTCTTAAAACATGAGCTAGATGTTTCAGCATCTCAATGATTGTCAGCTTTTCTCCCAAAACCAACAGGAAGAAAAAAGGGCAACATCAGCATACATGACTTTTCAGTTTCTATCTTCACAAAAATCTACATTTCATAGTGTTGTGCAGATAAAGGAGTAGCCAATTACATAAGCATTGCAAAAGTTCTCAGGATTAAATTCATGACCTATATGAAGCCCTGATTATTATCATTGCGAAAAGAATCATTTAGAAGCAGACCACCAAAATCAAAAATTACACCTATGACATTATATATGTATATAAACCCCACATAGACATCCTACCTGACGCCGTAACTTGGCTTCTTCCTCTGCAGCATCAGCACTAGCTTGCTTTCGTAACAGCTTCTGTAAGAGACAGTCAGACAGGACGAGCATTGAGAAGCAAGTTAATACTACAAAGCACTTGAAAACAAGGCATTGTCACACAACCTTTTTCTGAATGGCTTCTGTTGGAAAATTCTTCTTGCGTTCTTCACGCCACTTTCGAACTTCTTTCTCAGTGTAGAAAAAAGAGGGCGTCCTATAAATAAGCAAAGGAGGATGCCACAAGTTAAGAGTCTATGAGAACTTGCTGATCTCGTACATCTACAGATGCATTATCTAAAGAATTATGAACAATATAAGGCATGGGTCATAATGTTTCTGCACATCAGAAATGAGTGGATGTAATACTTTCAAGAACAAAAGATACTAGAGTAAAGGGGACAGAAGCATGTACCTTATCTTGCCAGTTGTAGATTGGTCTGCTGAATCCGCAGGCTTCAGACTTCGTGTGCCTGCTAACAGATTGCATACAGAAAGTCATTCATAAGACACTTCCAGAGTATCACAGATAGAAAGGAAATGGTGATGATAATGATTATGATGATGAAACAAGTTTGATGACTGGTCACTTTCATGTACTCCCTTTTTATTTTTCTTTTTTTAACACGTTGTTCTTGCTTTTCGAGGTGGAGCATTGACTTTCAATTAACAAAAAATACTACCTCAATATAAAGAAATTTGAAAATTATACATGTAGATTCATATCGAAACACTTTCACAATGCTATATTTTCATAACTGGTACTTCAATGATTTGCAAGAAATTTATGGTCAAAGTACTCACCTTGAAAATTGAGAACATAACTAAAAAAAACGGAGGTCTACTATATCAGTGTGCTCTCAGTCAAAAGCACAATACAGACGCTAAATTTACAGGCAAGCAATGATTGTCAGTTCATGTTCGCATTTTGGCCAATAAAATTATCAAGATCTAAAATTCTCAATTGGAAATAGCCTTTTTGCAGTAGCCTCTTCGAATAACAAGGTTAAAAAAAAAAAAAAAAAAAGGTAAAGGTTAAGGTTTGCTTTTTATCTGAACCCCCCCCCCCCCCCTAATCCTGCTAATGGTGGGAGCCTCTTCACAAGCACTGGGGTAATGGAAATGATGATGATTGTATCATAGTCAACCATTGCCAGTGAAGGGCTCACATTAACATTGCACAGTAGAGCTAGTAATTTCCAGTCAGTACTAGGCTACTAGCCAATCAACTCACAAATCCAGAATAACAGCTGCTAGAGACGTGAACGCTGAAGGCTTTAAGCAAATAGAAATTCTAAAATAGATGAGTTAGATGGATTGGGTATAGCTTCCATTGAAGGAAACGCACAAGTTGGGGCTCAGGCAGTCTGGACTCCAGCCACACTAAGAGGCCACATTAACAACAATGCAGTGATTGGCCTTGGCTGAAAAGCGAAGAGGTACTCCCCAAACTCCAAAACTAAAAGGAAAAAAAAAATTTGAAAGCTACAATACAATTAAAGGTGATCATCGGGCCGGGCCGGTC
>CAAKMY010039305.1:18405-36315 GCA_901111285.1 Corrigiola litoralis
AACTCTCACCTCGGGTGTCCGTTTGAAGCGAATTTTTTTTTTAAACCACTTATTTTTCGAGATCTACACAATGGTGGTAATATTAACATAAAATTTAATTTATAAGAATAAATAAAATTTCCAGAACGTTTTTTGTGTAATTTTTATAAGGTTTTCCCTTAAAAAACAATTTAGAACAAGTAAAATTTCAAAAATTCCGGTCGTTCGAGCCGGGCAATTTTGATCAGCTCTAAATACAATGTTTCAGCTTCTTATCCATCCGAGAACTAGACATGTCCCTTGACATGATTCTCATTTCTGAGTCTGACCACTTGCCAGCATTGCCTTCTCTGGCTTGTGCTTTGCTATTACTTTTGGCACTTAACTCTACTAATGTTGCTATAAGTATCGTATTTTCATTGCCACTGCAGTCTTAAGACTACTCCCCCAGTCTTCCTAAATCCCTCCGTGGCGCAAAGCAGTTTAATAGTTTGTGAGTTGTTTCTGCAGCTGCTGTACTAACCATTCAACATGGCACATTAGTGCAAGAAAATCTACACACATATTTACATAACTTTCAGGTTTCTGCAACACTGCAAATTAGTAGCATGAAGCTTGCAGGTGTCATGCTTAAGTTATGGAAGTTGGCACACAAAAACTAGTCCACGCGGCAAGCCCTGGTACTCAATCCATGTATGTAAAGTACGCCATGATGTTAAACCAATTAATATAACATATCAAGTCATTCCCCAAGAGCCAAATGCCACAAACATATGAAATATATAAAAAGATTAATTGAGAAAATGTGAAAGTACAGGATAAAAACTATTTCGTTTAGGTAAAAAATTGGAAAATGACTTTGTTCTGTTGGAAAACACGATATTCCATCACACAACCACTAAAGATTAGGAGTATTTGAAGACCAATCTTACTATTAATATAAATCACCCTTTAAAATGGTCGGAAAAGCTTTCTAAAACACCAATTACCCAAGGTTCGACCCTAGCTCCTTTGTCTCTATGTACAAGGAGTGTTTCATTCAAGCAGATGGGGAACACCAGAAACAGATTTACCCTGCCCAAACCCATTGACTCAGGATACAAGATACACGATTCCTTGACCCATCAAGTTACGCATGAGAAAATATAATAGCATAAATGGAAAGTGACATCGAATGCAGAGGCTATTAAAGTGACAATAACAGAACATGTACCGTATCTATATAGATGCAGAAAAATAAAAAAATAAAGCTTTCAGAAAATGTGCCCGACCTTGAGACTTGTGTTTTCCCTTTGCATTACGCATATGATGATCTTGAGACTTTTGAAACCTGCAGAAAATTCAAAGGTTACAACCATAAAAGGAGCGAGTGTATAGCTAGGAAAGACACCATTGGAAACACCATTACATTAATACCTCCCTTTAGATGCTTCTCTTCTGTTGTTCTTCATGAAATTCTTATTTTGATGGTGGTTTGAGTTTGAAGTATGCATCCCCTGTTTTCTACCATGATTTCCCTGCATCTTTAATAAAGGAAGACAATTAAGGCTCATGCAGTGTCAAGTGAAGATGCTTGCAGTCCCCATAGTCAATAAAAAGGGCTTGCAATTATCACAAATAAGGTAACTATACAAAACAGATCAACCAATTGCATTGCTCAGAACAACCCAATTACGTAATCTGATTCAAACAGCACCATATGCTCCGAGGTTTTCAAAACGTCTCTTCATATACTAACACAAGTATCATAGACTGCATATTCTAGGTATACTCTGAAATTCGACAGTAGTGACTCCACATTAGCTCCAGTATAATTTACAGTATCTTCACTGTCTGCACTCATGTAACAAGACCAACATGACTTCAATAAGCTTGCCTGAATCTGGACTGCTGAATATCAGAATACTTTTGTACATGGCATTATATGAACAGTCTCATTTTCCCATACAGGACAGCTCTCAATTTCGTGTATTGGACGACAACAACAAGAAGAACAACAATAACAACATTACATTAGCCTAATGCCTTCAAAGAGGTTCTCACACAAGAGGGGTCAAGGGAGGCCGTGTGTACGCAACCTTACGTGACAATATGCAACTCCAATATAATAGAAGGAGTAAGGCTAATATAATAGAAGGACCGACGGTATTATGAACCAATTTTGATATAGTTCATCATATTCCAAAACCAAAGAACTGTAATTTTTTTGCTCCATCGGACAAAGACGGAGAACGATAACAGTGTAGGCACATATATCGTATATCTCATGTAACTCCTACAATAATAACCAGTGACACACCCACTATAGATAATGGATATATCTTATGCTAATGTCAACAGCAGTTCAAATCTTCTCGGTACTGACTTAACCAAAAATCAGGGAACAGATAAGCAACCCAATTCCCTCTACGAACAAGGGTCTCTAATTATCTTCATCGCAAATTACTCAAACGTTACTATCCACAAACCAGTACAGCAAAGGAAACAAAAATTAACAGCCAGAACAAATATACCTGCGAATTCGGCCACTGACCATTCTGCTGATTAGAAAAGGCAGCAGGATTCGGAACATTCTGCAACTGCTGAGAACCTACAGGCAACAACTGCTGACCAAACCCACCCTGCTGCTGCATACCACCATTAGGTTGCAAAACCCCAAGCTGCTGGTTCGGGTTCCCAAAAAAGGCGGTACCACTTTGCGGAACCATTCCCATACCCCCCTGACCCCCTTGATTACCCGTAGCACAGCCAATCAACTGAGCCAAAGCAGCCACTTGAGCAGGATTAAGCATCACACCCATATTCCCAAGTTGCTGTTGGTTCATACCATTCTGCCACCCCCCACCAAACTGCCCATACAACTGCGCCGAATTCTGCCCGAAATTTTGAGGGAAAAACCCAGGTTGGCCTTGGCCACCAAAAAGGTTATTATTTTGCTGCAAAGCATTGTAATTTGGCATGTTCATGATAGCAGGGGGCCTACCAACATTACCCATGTTCACATTATTATTAAAGGAAGTTGGTAACTGTGGATTCATGAATCCCATTTGTGGTTGAAACTGCATAAGGTTTGGTAACATACTATTGGTACCACCTCCAGGCACCACCTGCATACAAAACATAATAATAATAATATTAATGCTAAGAAATAACGGATAAAAGTAGACGAGCTCCCTGCAACCTAAATCAACCCAAGGGCGCGTCCTGCAAGCCCATGTCAAATAAGAAATATATATCCCGTTGTTGGGCCAACATGGGTCCACCTACTTTTTATGATAATAAAAATAGACGGTCTCTCCCACGACTTTTTGTAACTACAGAAAAGAGGTACCTGTTGGTGGTGCAAGGGTGCAGTGCCTCTAGGAGGCTGGTTTTGGATGTGCTGAGCAAAAGGAAGCATTTTTTGTACTATCTATATTAACTTGTAACTTGGTGTTAGAGTATATATATGTAATATGTAATATGGATGAGAAGTAAAGTAAGGTGTATGGAGGTTTTAGGAGTATATAGGGTTTAAGTGCTTTAATAAAGAAAGAAGCTTTTATGTGAGTTTTGGATTTTACAGAAGAACATCATGAGTGAAAGTACAGGTCCCACCTCTTTGTTTGTTTTTCTTTTCCTTTTTTCAGAACAACTGTGCGCAATAATCAGTAACAAAGGCATGTTCAACGGGTTGGGCCGGGTCGGGTTAAATTTAAAACCGAGGGTCGGGTTTAGAAAATCTTTGATGGATCTGGGTCAGGTCAATGTGGAACATGGGATGGGCCCGATCCATTTTACCAAACCCAAAAGACTTCAATAAATATTAATTTCACCTAAGTTTTTCATGACCCGCCATGCCCCGTTAAACAAAAAAAAATGATATGGCCTACTACCACCCGACCCATTGGTGTGAGGGTCGGGGTTTGACAATCAAAAATAGGGTCGAGCCTCGGCCTTTTTGAGGGCCTCGACCCATTACACAAGCCTAGTATTCACACAGCTTGCAGTCGGGTCGGTTTTGGGTCGAGACATCTCGGATTAAGGTTATCTTGGGATGTGGCGATTTTCGGGTTGATTCGAGTCACGAGTTCTCTATCGGGTCAATCTTGAGTTAAGTTAGTTTTGGATTGACTAAATCTCTACTATAATATCAAATTAATAATTTCAACCAACTTTATATATCAGATTTTATGAAAATGGTAAGAATTTATGATATTTAATATAGGGGTGGTGCCCCCGACATCTTGGATAGAATCTGTTCAATGCGGATCATAAGTCCCTGAACAGTTTTTTTGTTGAGTTGGATTTGTATGTATTGAGTCGTTGATTTGGTGTCGGATTTATTTTGTTTCTAAATTTAAATTAAAGATTTAGATAGATATTGTCAAATTAGCGGATATGATGCACAATTGATGGATATGAATCATATGATGTAGGAACTTGTTGGTGGTCATACCAATGTCGGGGCTACAACGGTTGATTTCAAGAATTTTAACAGAGATTTGAAGGCTTATATTGGTGGATATGATACACAAATGGTCATCGACAACTTCTTTAAGAGACAAAATGCTTTCAGTGGGTTTTATTTTGATTATGATGTTGATAACACAGACACGCTTTCATGGATGTACTAAAGCAACAAGTTAAAAAGATTGGGTTTGGGGGATGTTCAGTTTGAAAATCCGTGAAAAAAATATGGGTATAATGCGATGATTGATGGAGAACTATCACACAAAAGTTGGGATTTTGTACTTAGGTGATAAAGAGAAAATAGTTGTAAATGGTTTGGATGATCATCATGTTTTAGGTCTTCATGTGCGAACGGATAGAGATAAAACACATCCTAAACAGGATTTAATTAGTAGGTGGGAGAATGAGCTAGGTTTCGAATATGGGGGAAATTATTTGAAGTATTGTGAAAAGATTTTGCAACTAAGTGAAGCTGGTGATCAATTTAAGAGGTTTTTTTGTCTTGTATGTGTTGTCTACCTTTCTGGTACCTAAAGAAAATAAACATTTGAATTTTGCAATTGTTCTCTCAATTGTAAGGTCAAATAATTTGATGAGTAATGAGCGAGAGTAAATGTATAATAGCACATAATAAAAAAAATATAAAAGTGATGTTACATAATTTATGATGCTTTGTAAATTGTTGATTGTGTATACATGTGAATATGAGGGGAAAATCAAAGGTTAAAAGGTGTCGCCAGGTGAATATGAGAGGAAAAACAAAGGTGAAGAGGTGTCGCCAAGTTGATATCCCTAAATCTTATCATAAATCATGACGGTTACTACTTTTTCTCTTATTTGTGCTCCTCCGGTAACCAATCTATTTTATTTAGAATTAGTTTATATCCCATGACAAGCATAAACTCATGATAGGGTGATTTTTGTAAAGTCTCCCTATAAGTTCTTTATTAAAATTATGTTTACTTTCTCTATATGTTTTTACAAGGAAAATAATATTTGTATTCACTTAAGATTAAAAAATGAATTAATAAACATGTAAAATTGATTAATAACAGTGATCTCTTATTTGATCATCTAGTTTTGTATATAAAAAAAAAAATCAAAACAAACTAAAATATAAATCTAACTAATACAATTAATTTTTTTTTACCATATATCTTGAGTTATTGATGGCAAAATTATGACATTGGATAGTGTCGAAATTTTTTTTTTTTTTGGTATAAGTAATGTCGAAAGTTAAACTTATGAGTGAAACCAGGGAGTATCAAATATATTGTATTTGCATGTAATAGATGAGAAAGGGGAAGACGAAAAGATTATTAGTAGGAGTTTATTTCTTAATAAATATATTCAAAATGATTTAATTAACTATTTGAAAAAAATAATAAAACCTTGAATATTATAGAAAACAAAAGATCGTCATAAAAGCATATCATAAAATACACTTAAATGGGATAACATTATATATTTTGGTATAGTGAAAGTTTTTATGTAATTCATTTTAATTTAACAGGTCTCATGTGGCGTTTTGTTATGCATTATCCTTCATTTAATATATAGAATAGTATAGGAGTAGTAAACAAACACATATTATTAGGTTTAACGAATTTCATTAATCTAGCAACTTGCTAACTAACAAATAAAGTGAAGTAGTGAAAGTAGACTTGGCAAAACTGAGCAACATAAGAACTTAACTAAATTCTTTTACCCGCAACTGGTACTCCCTCCTGATCTATTTATTCTTCCTACTTTCTATATAGGGAAAGTTCTATTTAAACTTCATAGCCCATTTTTGGCAACTTTTGGGATATGAAAAGACCACCTTGTCCTAAACAACCTTTACACCTTTATTAACCCCACTTGTTATTATTTTAATCATGTTTCCTACCCACTTGCTTCCTTTTATAATACTTGTTTAATAGATTTCTTGGTTTGAGTGAAATTTTCTCTATGAAGAATAAATAGATCAGGAAGGAGTATGAAATAAGAAAGTGGCGACCACTCATTGTTTAGAAATCCAAAATAATATAATATATTTGAGATTGCATAAACCAGGAATTGCTTGTACACACATTAAATCGATAGACCAAAATAGTCATGATGCAAACTCAAAACAACAATTCAACTTTTTTTTATATCTTATTTTCGATATGTTTTTAAGCGCTCTCCCTATTTTACTATTAGATTCTTAAATGTATTTTTTTTGGTACAACAATGTATGAAAACTATTGAATCGTACAATTGTCATATATGTGAAGGTGGGATATTTTGATGAAACAATGATAGCATCATTGAGACATAAATTAAAATTTGAAATGATTTTATTCAACCCGGTCTGAATTTCGCTGATCCATTTCCGAGTGAGTTAGAAATACAAAATGATCAAATTACACTAAAATACAACAAATCGAGTCAACCCAAAGTTGGATTGGGCGTCTGATGTTCCCGAGCCAGTGCAATCCCAAATAAAACAACTTACATGTGTTACCTTTTACTAGCTTTTGTTTACTATGGTTAACTTTTATTCGTATCTTTAAGAACTGTTATAAGGATGTCTTTATTGTACTATAGTATTTAACTGGTGCTTTAATGTATTACAAAATGATATTGATAATGTAATTCAAGTCTTTGTTCAAGGGGTTTTGATCTAAGTTGAGGTTTATATAGCTAAATACATTTTCTTTTGCACTAAACCCATCTTACCCCTTGTTGCTTAGACTTTTGGTTCACATGCTAAAACGACTTTATAACAAATGTGTTGAAATGGATGGTCTATGAATTTTGCTAACTTCTATTACATTATAGTTTCCTCTCTGTAAAGGGAGTAGACTGACCTCGATTTCATGTGGAGATCCTTAGAAACTCCAAAGGAACATTTACATTTAGTTTTGATCTTTGATCGGAAATGATCACATACGGATTGACATTTAAAAATTGTATACTGCTTGTCATAAAAAAATGTGGTATCACTTCATGGTTGACGTACAATCGACTTTTATAGGCAAAGTAAATTTAGGGTGGGAGCACATGCTTCCGGAAGCAAAAGTGACATGAAACAAAACATATAGTCCGAACCTAATGCGAATTAACGGTCCCGAACCTAGGTCTTTCAACCCATTCAAATAATCGCTTTAGACAAATAGCGCGACTCAAAAAGTAAATAGATACAAATTAGATCAAATAAGGTAAACATGATCCGAACGAGATACCGATCCGACCCGCTTGCTAACTTTACTAATTTACAAAAATTACTCATTCTCCATTCTTAAAGCAACCTATATAACATAGATGGCCAAAAGATGACCAATTTTTAACTTACAAATTAGACACATTTATATATTAAGTCAAAAATATTGGTTCTTTATAACATCATAATAAAAAAGCAGAGCCCGTCTACTATTATAACAAAAATAAATAAAGCCATATTGACTCAATAAAGACTTATAAATCGAGGATTAGCTTGTCAAGAGTTTGTATTTTCCTTGCAATGGAAGAGTTTAAGAAGAAGGTGACAATTTGCGACGAAATGGAAACCCAGGATGAAGCCTCCAAATCGCAAACCCTTAATCTGCTTCGCAATTTCCTCTCCATTCAGCAGCGCCGCGCCCAAGCTTACGCCAGACTGCGAGAGTTAGTCACTTTTTACATTTCTATTTTTTTTTTTTTTCTGTTACTCGTTATTTATTTGCATTTCTAGGGGCCCACTTTTTGTTTTGAACAAAAACCAACTTTCGGGTTGTTCAAGTATGTCGGTTTCGGGTTCTAAACTTGCGTAAATTATATTGCGCATCCAGTGCATAATGCATCATTATGTGAGTATATAATCGGTGAATATGCGCAATACATTATGTGAATATATACACTATAATTGGTGAATATGTATTTTATAATACTTGGTGAATATGTATTGTATACTTGGTGAATATGAACTATATGGTGGGTGAATATGTATATAATATTATGTATATTAAAGTTGATAAATATATAAGGTACATTCATTTACGTGAATATGTATTGTTATAATGGTGAATATGGACCATATGGTACATGATGCATCATGCAAGGGGTGCGCAATATAACAATTGCTAAACTTGTAGGTTGTGTGGGGTTTTGAGTTGAGGCAAATTATATTGCGCACCCCTAGCATGATGCTCCATGCACCGAATAAATATTTATTATATGATGTATGTTAAGATTGATAGTTATGTAATATTATAGTAGTTTACGTGGATATGTATTGCTGTAATGGTGAATATGGTGCATGATGTATCATGAAAGGGGTGCACCGTATAACGATTGGGGTTTTGATTAAACATTGGGTCAGTTTCGGTTTCTAAACTTTTAGGTTGTGTCGGGTTTTAATTAAACATTGGTCAGTTCCGGGTTCTTAACTTTGTGGTTCTATTGGGTTTGGGTTAAGCACCGCGTCGGGTGAGTTTCTAGTGATGATTTTCTCCGGTTGTATTGAGTCGGGTTTTGATCAGTTGGGTCGAGTCAACTTTGCGAGCTCTAAATGGGGTTGGTTAATGGTGTTCAGTACAAATATGGAGGATTTTGGGTGAGAATAGGTACCACTCGATGGCGCAATCTCATTTGCATGTGGGTTTACATGTTTTGTGTCAAAAATGGGTATAACTCATACATGCATGAAAACTCGATGATGAACAACACAACACTATTTTTCGAGCCAAGTAGACTTGACCCATTGAACTTCCCAAACTCTGACTTGTGCCGAACCAAAAGTTACCAAACTTAGCCGACCCGCTTGGGGGTGAATCCTTAGAGTAGCAAGGGGTAGTATAAGCTACCCACAAATTTATAGGCTACCCACAAATTTTTAAAATTTGGTAGAGAAGATAAACAAATTGGTAGACCAAACAATGGACGTCACTTTAGGGTGCATTTGGAGAGAAGTGTAGAAAAAGATAGAAAATGGTGGAGAATATAGGCTACCCTCAGCATGGGGCCATGGGCTACCCCCATTTTAAATTCTTGATCCATTCCTGACCCGTTTGACATGTCTTGTCCTAGACAAAAACTGTTGGATGTATATGAGATGCATTTGGTTATGTGATCTAGGACATTTAGAAGATCATTTAATGTTAAGGACAATATTTTTTGAGCCAAGTATAACTAAAGTTAGGACTTAAACCCATTGAACTTCCTGAACTCTAACTTGTACCGAACCAAAAGCTACCAAACTTAGGCGACCCGCTAGTAGTGAGGGATAGGATAGACTATCCTCAAATTTATAAAATTTAGTAGAAAAATGGTAGTCAAACAATGGACGATATTTGGAGAGAAGTGTAGAAAAAGGTAGAAAAGAGTCGAAAATGGTGGAAAATATAGGCTACCCTTAACATAGGTTACCCTTATTTTAAATTTTTGGATCTGTTCCTTACGCGCTTGTCATGTCTTGTTGTAGACTGAAAGTGTTGGATGTATATGAGATGCATTTGATTATGCGAACAACATTTAGAAGATCATTTCATATTATTTAGAACTAAGACATTATTTTTCGAGCCAAGTATAATTGAAGTTAAGACCCATAAACAACCCGAACTGTGACTTTTACCGAACGAAAAGCTACCAAACTTAGGCGACCTGCTGAGGGGCGGATCCTTATAGTAGCGAGGGATAGGATAGGCTGCCCTCAAATTTATAATATTTGGTAGAAAAAGGTACAAAAAATGGTAGACCAAACGATGGACGTCACTTTAGGACATTTGGTGAAAAGTGTAGAAAAAGGTAGAAAATAGTCGAAAATGGTATAAAATATAGGTTACTCTCAGCATATGCTACACCAAATTTAAATTCTTGGATCCGCATCTTACTCGCTTGACATGTCTAGTTGCATACCGAAAGTGTTGGATGTATATGAGATGCATTTGATTATGAACTAGGACATTTAGAAGGTCATTTAATGTGATTTAGAACTAGGAAACTATTTTCGAGCCAAGTATAACATAAGTTAGGACTTGGCGCATTGAACTTCCCGAACTCTAACTTGTACCGAACCAAAAGCTGACCGCTCAGGGCTCGATGGGTAACATAGGCTGCCCTTGAATTTATCGAAATTTGGTAGAGAAATGGTAGACCAAATAATGGACATCACTTTAGGATATATGGAGAGATGTGTAGAAAAAGATAGAAAAGAGTAGAAATTGGTATAAAATACATGCTACCCTTAGCATAGGCTATCCCCATTATTAATTCTTGGATCTACACCTAACCCGCTTGACATGTCTAGTTTTAGACTGAAATTGTAGATGTATATGAAATGCATTTAATTACGCGAACAAGGACATTTAGAAGATCATTTAATGTGATTTAGAACTAGGACACTATTTTTCGAGCCAAGTATAACAGAAGTTAGGACTTGACCCATTGAACTTCCGAAACTCTAACTTAAACCGAACTAAAAGTTAGCAAACTTAGCAGACCCGCCGATCCTCGGAGTAGCGAGGGTTACCATCAACTACTCTCAAATTTATAAAATTTGGTAGAAAAATGGTAGACCAACCAATGGACGTCACTTTAGGACACATTTGGAGAGAAGTGTAGAAAAAGGTAGAGAAGAGTAGAAAGTAGTTGAAAATATAGGCTGTCCTTAGCATAGGCTACCCTCATTTTAAATTCTTGGATCCGCCTTTCACCCGCTTGACATGTCTAGTTTTAGACTGAAATTGATGGATGTATATGAGAGACATTGATTACGTGAACTAGGACTTTTAGAAGATCATCTAATGTGATTTGTGTTTGTTTTAAGGAGAGACTAGTTCTTTAGTATTGTGTTTAGGTTAGATTAGTTCAAGCTTTTAATTTTACTTACATTATTAATTTATTATCATGTTTAAGTCAATAGAAGATTTAGGGCGAGAGACCAAAGTAAGAAACATTGTGCCTTAAATCTTGATAGTTGCGGCTAGGGGCTTATCAAAAAGTGGTATGGACCGGAATTTGGACTGGACTTGATCAATCCGTTCGGTCTGCGGTCCTTGAAATGATATTTGGTTACATTTTTAATTTATTATCATGTTTAAGTTCTCTAGTTTTGGTCATTCGCCTAGATCCATGCATGTGCAGGTATACAGAACTTTTTATCTTTTTGACAAATTGGCTTAGTATGCAAGATACCCACCTTTCTAATGGTCATGAATATCATTTGAAATGATATTTGGTCCAAAAAGTCAGTATAGCTCAGGAGGCTAACTTCATGTCAGTTGTGACTGTTAATTGTTGCTGGAAAAGGCTTTAATGGACCAATGCTTGAGTCTTGATGAGATTGGAGCAATTCTCAAATTTTTTTTCCTGAATCGAGTTATTTCCAAATAAGATTACGCATGGCAAATATTTACTCTAAACTAGCCTCAATTCAGATTGAAAAGCTCACTTGTTGATAGAATTTCATTGTTCCATAGTTAGTTTTATCTTCAGTTGAAGTTTGCATCTTGTAAGTATCTGATCCATTGCAAAATACAACAGTGGTTTTGCTGAATATCTGATATCAGGAGCAGAGTCGGCTTATCAAAAGCTTTGCAGTGAAATCACTGGGGAATTTAGTGATTGCTCGAAACAAGTAGGATCTCTGTTCTCTCTGTGTCTTTCTTTCTTTCTTGTCATTTTTACTTATATGCTGGGTTTGGGTTGGGCTCTAAACTTCTGTTTCTTTTGTTTCCAATTAAGTCACAATCTTCTTTCTTTGCTGCAGGTTAGGGAGATGGAATCTCAATTTCTTATGCCCGGTTGCTTCAGGGATGATTTGACTCAATTGCTGAGGGATGTTCAGGAACAGGAAAAGAAAAAATTGCATTTGGTAAGTGGTCATATAAGGAATTAAGGATACTTAGATGCATGAAATTAAAACTGAATAATACATGGGCAAAATTTTGGGCAAGCTAATATTCTTTGTGTGCTTTTATTGGTTATAACTTGATATACTTTAAGACACTTTTGGTGTTTAGCATGATCCCGAGATGCCATAATTTAATGCTTTGGAAGCATTATCATGTTTTTGAAATTTGTGTACTGTGACAACATGTGCTTAATATGCGGTAGATATGCTATTGTTCTATTTTCTCATCTTAATTGTGCTCTGATAGCTGGCTGAAGCCAGGATCATTCAAGACGGCTGAAAAACTGATTTTATGTGTCTGAAAATTGTTTGCTACGTTTTTTTTTTTGCATCAACTGCAATAGTGTGGTGTCATACGTTTGTTTGCAGGGACTCTGAGAGGGAGTGAGCTAATATGGAGTTAGTCCTCTAGGATCCAGCCATTTGAAGAGTTTCATTTTGGCAATTGTATTAGTAGAAGGGTATCTGTTATTTGCCCACAGAATTTGGGAATGGGAATCGGAATGGGAATGGGAGGGTAAGGGACAAGTTCTTCCGCTCCAGTTGAGGCTCTTTAGTTTAATGATGCGGAATTGTGGATGCTTACTGTTTCGTAGAGCCAGTACTCCTACACATAAAAGTGGTGGTGATATGCATCTTCTCGCTGTCCTGCAGAAGACATGGTTCACAGAGTTATATCCTTTTCTTTCCTGCGTGCTTAGACCAAATCCTTTTGCACTTTGGTTAGTGGCATTGTTCTACCTCAAAATATTTGTTTTTCTTTTGCTTTTGCTTGCCAGTGACCCCCTGAAAGTGAAACTGTGTGAATGACTAGTTCATCATGGCACTAACATTTTTAAATGGTCCAAGAGCGCACGGAATGCATAAGTTCTTACAAATAATTCTGATGTTGCCATATGAAGGATTTAATAAAGAGGTCTAGGCATTAGGCTCTAATAGAGAACTTCATTGGGAATCGTTTGCTTGGGGTTGGTGTGGTTATTCGTGATTGGTTTTTATGGTGATAGGATAATTGTTTTGTTTGGTTTTAGAGTGGAGCTAATGAAATAAGGAGAAAGGAAAAGAAAATGAAACGGGGATATTATATATGACTTTAGTAAAGATAAAAGCTAATACCAAAGTTTAAAAGATCACTAAGAAGAATATAAAACTCAAATCGACTAGATAGACAACTGACCCTTGTATATGGAGAAAAGAGCGAGTCCTAATGGATAAAAAGAGGAAAAGGTCGCTGGTAGAAATATGATTCATAGGTGTTCCTTAAGATGCTTGTCGTTTTAGCATTTCCTTCGAAACCAAACCAAAAATCACTATAAAGATTTGAAGGGCTCTGGTTAAGCCCTGTGGGATACATGGATGTTGCATTCTTGAAAGCCGAGCAGGTACCTTTTCAGTTCAAAATTAAACTACTGTTAGATTGATTTCTCATTTAGACATATCAGTTGAGTCTTGAAATTGACATTTTTGAGAATCATTTTTCCCACTAAGGCTTGCCTTTAGTCAATATATACTATTTACTGCTGGAGCCTAGTCAGATTGGCTGGAACTGATATTTTGTTTAATTGGTCTTTCAGCGTGGATTTAAATATCTTCAGTTGAGAAGTCCTTGCAAAGATTTACTGCTCTTTGGTTTCAGATATATTTGATTTAATCAAAATGTCTCATATAACCCTTTGTGCTTTCTTATATATCGTGAAGTAGCAAATGGTTGGTGCACTTTAGCTTGAGGGTCAACTGGAACAACCTCTATGTGTTATTGGAATGCATGGTAAGGGTGTGTACACCCGACAACCCCCTACCCTCCTTGAGCGGGAGCCTCTTTCTAGGCTTTGGGTTAATGATGATGTTATTCTTTAGTTTTTTAGGAAAATAAAATAGCTCAAATTTGCTCAATCTTTTTCCGCCGTACTAGAAGTGACAAAAAGGGGAAACTGGATTGGCTGCTCATGGATGCCCTTTGTAGATTAGCTCAGATTGTGGCTCTTCTCTGATTTCACCTGAAGTGAATTTTAAGCTTGTCTGCGTGATTCACCTGCATCAGTAATGGACAATGACGGTAATTCTGGGTTTATTTTGGCTTTATTGCGAGTTAGGGCAATTTCGTCATCCTCCATACTGCATAAGATGTTTTCTGAATGGGGAATGACAATACATGTGTTCACTAAGTCCTTATAGTGTGCTGGCTTAAACCTTTTCTATGGTTTGCCGCATTTTTATAGGTTCCTAACGGTTTATGCTGTATTAGCAGCCAACTTTCCTAGACATTGTGGGACTGGTTGCTGCCCTAATGGTAGAATGCCTAGTTTGATACGTTCTTACTCAGAACTACTCTTTTTTTCATCCATCAATAACTTCTGGGAAATTGAGTTTCGTTTCACCACTTGGCTGTTCTATTCAGTAGAAAAAACAAGCGAACTGTGGCAACTTGTTTGGTTTACCAAGAAAACAGGAGGTACAACTTCTTGGAATGTCTAGTTCCTTCGAAATGGAGGAAGTCTTTGCCTATTCCCCTACCATAAGTTGGACTTCCTGCACGAATTTCACTGTAATCAACGAGTTTGGCTTACAATTTGGCTATTGATATATGAGTTGACTTCTGAACTTGGTTATGATTTGTGGGAAGTGGGAACAGGTGTAGCTGGGCTGATGTTCTGACTCTGGGGTAAGAGTGTGTCCTAATGGATAAAAAGAGAATTCCGATTCATAGGTGTTCCTTGGGATGCTTGTTGTTTTAACATTTATGTTGAAACCAAAACAAAAATCATTATTGAAGGGCTCTGGTTAAGCCCTGTGGGATAAAGGGATGTTGCATTCTTGAAAGCCCAGCAGGTACTTTTTCGGTTCAAAATTAAAAAACTGTTAAATTGAGTTCTCATTCTAAACTATCAGTTCAGTCTTGGAATTGACCCTTTTGAAAATCATTTTCACAAATCACAAATAAGGCTTGCCCTTAATCAATATATTGTATATACTGCTGGAGCCCAGTCAGACAAGAGTTGGCTGGAACTGAATTTTTGTTTATTTGGTCTTTCAGCATGGATTTTAATATCTTCAGGTGCGAAGTCCTTAAGCTTTTTGTCCATTCCTGCTAAAGCCAAAGTTTTACTGTTCTTTGGTTTTAGGTATATTGGATTGAATCGATATGTCTTATATAACCCTTTGCGCTTTCTTATATATCATGAAGTAGCAAATGGTTGATGCACTTTAACTTGAGGGCCAATTGGAAACAACCTCTATCTGTTATTGAAATGCATGGTAAGGTTGCATACACCGGAAACTCCCCTACCCTGCTTGAGCAGGAGCCTCTTTGCAGGCATTGGGTTAATGATGATGATGATGTTGTTGTTATTATTTTGTGTTTTAGGAAAATTAAAGGCTAAAATATTGCTCAATCCTTTTTCCACCATACTAGAAGTGGCAAAAAAAGGAAACTGGATCTGTAGCTCATGGATTAAATCCGCCCCATTGTAGATTAGCTCAGTTTCAGTTCTGCTTTGGTTTCACCTGAAGTGAATTTTAAGCTGGTCTGCTTGATTCAACTACATCAATATAGGAGAGTAGTTATGGACAATGAGGGATTGAGGGTAACTCTTGGCTCTATATTGGCTTTCTTGCGAGTTAGGCCAATTTCATCATCCTCTATTCTGCATAAGATGTTTTCTGAATGGGGGATGAGAATGCATGCATTCACTAAGTCCTCATAGTGTGCTGGCTTAAAAGTTTGTATTGTTTGCCGCATTTTTATGCATTCCTAACAGTTTATGCTGTATAAGCATCCAACTTTCCTACACATTGTGAGACTGATTGCTGCCCAAATGGTAGGATGCCTAGTTTGGTACGTTCTTAGTCAGAACTACTCTCTTTTTATCCATCAACTTCTGGGAGATAGAATTTCTTTTCACCAATTGGTTGTTCTATTAACTAGGAAAAACACGCGAACTGTGGCCAGTTGTTTGGTCGACGAAGAAAATAGGAGGTAGAACTTCTTGGAAGGTCTAGTTCCTTCAAAATGGAGGAAGTCATTGCCTAGTCCAGACTTCCTGCATGAATCTCACTGTAATCAACAAATTTGGCTTTTTAACAATTTGGCTATTGATGAATCAGTTGACTTCTCTACCTAGTTATGATCTGTGGGAACAGGTGTATCTGGGCGTGATGTTCTGATTCTAAGGGTAAAGGACTTGTGCAGCCCTGATCTGCAGCCCGTTCCCCCCCCCCCCCCCAAGAAAAAAAGCGGGGTTTTGCCGATGTCCAAGCCTCATATTCTTTGAGGTGATCAAAAGCGGGTAGGGGCCGGGCTTACCTCGTTTTTTTGTACATGGGTGCGGGCCGCCATGGGCGTTGGATGGTCGTATGGGTCAGGCCTATTAGAATATACGAAATTTGCATGCTTGTACCTGCCTTTTTTTGGGTTGGGTGGGGTGGCCTGGTTTTGCTCAGCTCGTTACACTTACACAGCACAAAAGTATGCTAAAGGACACCATAAAGACACCATGCAAAGACTAAACGTATTTGTAAATCCTAATAGCTACTACTCATGCTAACAAGAGTAGCTAACAGTTGACTACAGCTGCTGGTCCTGCTTTTTTCCACAGCTGCTAGCCTCAAATAGTCAATTGACAGCCCCAGCTGTTACTAATGGTACAAGAGCTGTTTTTCTCAATTTATCAGCTGGCAGACATTTTAAACTAGTGTTACAACAGATCTTTTCATCCAAACTTTCAACTTGCAGAATGGGATCTCCAGAGAAAATCTGTGCTGATTGGGTATTATTTGTAGGACTCCCAGGAAGCTGTTGTGAATTTTGAATATTTGTAGCCTCCAAGTTGGACTTGTGTTGAGTGCTTCATCGTTCTTTTGAACATACAATGATTTCAATCCTTACATAGTGGTTCTGCAGTTTAATACTTGGTGCAGTTGAAAAATGATTTCCTTAGTATGCGTCTTCTCATGGTAGACAGTGACATTCTTAACTTTCCAGAATTAATCATGCCCTAACCTGCTCATTGTTAGCAATTCTGTTGGACCATTTTAAAGATGGCTCGTTTCCGTTGAACATAACAAACTGAGATAGACTATCTTGCCTAAAGCTTTTTGTTGTGGCTACAGACTGCAACTATTCAGCTGTTGAAGAAGGCTGGGCGACCATCTGAACGACTTGTGACTCATGAACACTGCAGGTTCAAGAAGCCAATGCAGCACGAGTGTGTCCATGTCCACGAGTTAACAGATGCCGATGGGACTGAAGAAGCAGAGGCGGATGCTGAATATGACAATGCTATCAAGGAAGCCATCAAAGGCGTGCAGGGAGCTGTGACCTCTATAAATGAACACCTGGAAGAAGTTAGGTACGAGATTGCTGCACTCGAGTCTGAGTAAAAAATTCAGTATTCGGAGATTTTCTCACCCTTTTACATATGAGTGCAGTGGTTTTCCTCCGTTCGTGTCATTGGTGACTGAAACACATGTATATATAGATTCTGATAGAGATTCTATGTTATCCTCGTGTAAAAGGATGGAGGATATTTCTGTTAGATATAGAGGATGCAACAAGAAGGGGACCGGATAATCACCACTCAAAGGCACGGAAACTACGCTATCCTATTAGTTTAATTTCGCCCCTT
>CAAKMY010039306.1:0-15895 GCA_901111285.1 Corrigiola litoralis
TGTTGTCTTTCTTATTATTATCTGTTTTATATTGCCTATATCACCACGCTTCCGCACAACAATACCTTTGGAGAAACTTGATATATAGAGTTTAGGATCCCTTAGCAAAAAAAAAAAAAAAAAAACATAAGATATGGGATTACATAATTGTTATGAATTCAATACTACATATGAAGTAAACAAACGATCCCTTAATTGACTTCTAAGTGGTCATTTGGTTACCATGTAAAATCATGGGAATTCAAAATTCTCATGAATTAAGAAAATTAGAACGGTTGGGTTAACCAAAATCATGTAATTTACATTTCCTACAAAATTGTGGAATTTCCTTTACTTAAAATGTAGATATGAAATTATAGAGCTTCATTTTCGTTCTAATTATTTGGTTTCCATCAATTGATTCCACCCCTAAAACATCGTCAAAGCCAGTGATCGATTCTTGTTGAGAGAAAACTCTGCAATAACATACAAACGCAACTCCTCAAATACCAAAACAGTACACAAATTTTACACAGTGAGGTGCCGATTTAAGTAAGATCTTGACCTATGTAAAGATCAAAAGATTGTGGGTAAACTGAAATTTATAAAGTTTACTAATCCAATATCCAATAAAACTATTACTTTCAATCAAATTTATGTAGCTCAAGCAATGTTCATGATATAACCACAAAACTACGCAGGAAAGAGACATGATAAGGAGGAAAATAAACCATCGCACTAGCTTACTAATCGTCAAAATTGTTCTCTAACCATTCCACATATAATCCAACTGAAATTCGAATCAAAATGATCAAGCATGGCCAGAAGTGAAAGGAGACTACAACATTTCTAATTGATTAACAATATGCTGGAGCCTCTATTCCCACAAATAATGGGCAAGCCAAAAGCCTTGAACCACACACTCGAGAAAGCCAAACAACCAAAAGAGCGGAGCAACTTCCGAGTCAAACTATAACTGCTCACAGTCGAGTACTTTGCCACAACCTAAGTAGTGTACAATAGGAATCTAGACAAAACAAAAAATTTAATTATTGATGAAATCATAACAAGAAAGGCATTCACTATGCAGCTTGATATCAATCTATTTCACTCATTTGCGATTACCAAAGTTCATAGATATATTGCACGATGGTGAATTGGTTATAAGCACACAGGAGACATGCAGACAGCTAAAACCAATCAACTAAAATTATGTCTCACACAGTTATATAAAAGAATCTCTAAAAGATAGGGGCAAATCAATCATGGCGCACAAGCACAAGCCGAGAACTTCACAAATTGCACCACCCAAGGTTAAATTTTTTAATTTTGGACACCTTTAGGGTACACACAACGGACTTTAGACTCATGTTAAGGAAACACCAACACACCTTATTGTTAAAAAAAAAAGGAAATAAAAATCTAGTATTTTGTATTGCGTTAATGTACCATGTAGTAGCTGAAATTATACCATGCTCCCTCCCATAGGAGCATGTTCTCCTAGCCAAATTTTTTGTACCTTTTATCATTTTTCTTATATTTTTTTAAATTAGGTACAAGAAAAACACTAACAGGTACAAGGTTTCTAGGGTAGGAGCATGTCCTCGAATCTCGAGAGCACCCTAATAATTTGCCTGTATCATAAAGTGTTTTCTTAAGGAATTATTTTTATAATATTTTTGTACAACAATTAGGAATCAATTAGTATTTAGGAAATAAGTTTGGGTTGATACAACATGTAATCTTGTGAAAATCTAAGCCCCGTAGCGATATAGAAGGGGAATAAAAAACAAAGTTTGACTAGGAAGTAAACTCCTTAACACATCAAGTACTCTGCCTCCCCTGTGAAAATACCCTGCCACTATCACCCGATACCGCCATAAACAATAACAACATCATCATCATCATCATCATCATCATCATCACCAATCAGCTGATACCATATCCTTCTCATCGCCATAATTCCCTGGCGAGGTGACACCTGCCATCACCGCGTTTATCTACCAAGCGACATTGTTTGGGCTTGTTTCGCAGCGAATTAGAGGTGTTTTTTCGGCGTGGCCGGAGCTTAGCTTCTGTTTTGGATTCTTATTAGCAAGTAAGTCATCACACTTGGGCACAATTTTGGAGTACAATTTGTTAATATTTAGAATTCTGGAAACTGAGTAGAAGTTATGGTTCTTTGTTGATTTCGAATAAATTACCGGTTTGACCATCCATCTATAATTCGAAGCAACTGAGTTAACCATGTTATTTAGTGCTCTTTTTTAGTGGCTCTGTTTTCTTGTAATGATGGAATGATGTTATAGTTGTGTTTTGTCGTGTCATTGTTGATAAAATAGTTGGATTGTGGATTTGTGGTACTGAGCCAGTAAGCTAGTGTAGTTGTTATGGGGCCATAGTCGAGTCACATCTCGTTGGTATAGGCGTATAGCTGGTGGTTCTTTGTCCGTTGATAGTGCGTATATTCTAGTTTGGAATTAATTAACATGTATATGTATATTCCCATGCATGCAAGTATGCAACTCAAACTTTACCAAAGAAACTGATCACCAAAACCTTTCCTCTCTCTTTCGTTATTCTGCTGCGAATTTTCGATCATACCCTAACCACAACTTACATGTTCTCTTTTACCTATTACGTTTATACGAGTGTCCAGCCATGGACACGGTTGGGTAGCGGACATTGCATTGTCCCTGGATGTCGAGACACCCCATAGTTCAGTGGGGGTATATCATGCTTAACATAATAACTGTTCTTTTTGCTTTATTTTATATTATGGGCTCAAAATCTTATAATAAAACTCTGACTGCATGAAGTAAATATATTTTTATTTAGTTAAGTTTTTGGTCAATTGAAGTGATCTTTGTTATTTTAACTTATTTATAGAGCTTAAAGTGGACTTTGGAAATTAGAAGTGTTGGAGTTATGATCTTTTAGTTGCAGTCATGAGGTATATTTCATAGCATTTTCATAATTGTGTTAAACTGTCAATGGTATAAGTAGTAAGGACCTACAATAATAAATGGACATGGATGTGTCTCGGATTTCACTTAATTTGAATTATCACTTCTCGTATGTTACGTTGGATTACGGGTTGTTATAATGACTATTTTGATCACTTAGGCGTATTATGTAGGATTTTATGTGACTTTTATATTACGGGTTTCATCATTAGCCTTAGCACTTGTCTGGTACAAGTCTGGCATCACTTATACCGTGAACATGGGGGTATATACATTTCATTACCCCCTGATTCAAACGATTTGCACATATAGCTAAAATGAAATGCACATACACTTTTACCGATTTGCATAAGTTAAGGAAAATGCACATAAAAATAACCCTAAATAGTTTTAAAATTTTCCATAAAATAAAAAAAAATTACACATATACAGTAAAATACTTGCACATTAATAATTTGCACATATTCATGTGGAGGCACGAAGATATACATGCCCTCGGGGATATGGTATAATTTGTCCAAGTGTGGCGGTAACACTTTCGAGTTTATAGGAAATTTTCCTTAAAAATATCTTTTATTTTGATAGTGTAATCATGTAATTTGGGGGTGTTACAACTGGCCTTGAAGAAACTTATAGTCTTGATTTGGGTGGTTACATTGATGTCCTAATTATAGGCTAATATGTCTTAATCAACCTTTTAGTATACGAGATCAATGTCCTTGTGGTCCTTTTTATTTTGTGCATTCGAAGGGCATTGAAAGGTACTGTTGGTCACCTTGTAATGAAGTAGTAGTAATCTACATAGGTGAGTGGGTTATATGCTTTTAGGTTTTCTACCTTGAAGGTTTTATGCTTTTGCTTCTCTAATCTTTGGTAGTAGCAATGGTTGAAGTTTATATTTGTGCTACGCAAATGTTTGTCTGTCTTAACTTCTTTTTATACTATGGTGAAGGATTTCTATGGAAGGAAATGATGTCTTTACTCCTTATGATGAGGTACACGAAACCTTTGATTCGATGGGTTTGAAAGAGAACCTTCTCAAAGGTATGCTTATGGTAATTTTATTATGTTTTGTTCATTGCTTCTTCTTTTTTTCCGGTTTAGCTATATGATTAAGCTGAATTTTAATTAGAGCTATGATGGTTAGCTCAATGATTTAGTTAATGCCTCACTAGGCTTGTGGACTAAAACAATGCGTCGTACTTGATGTTCACCCAACAAAGACATATGTTCAATGTTCACCGTAGGATTGTTCCTTTCCGTTACAATTAGTTATGTGGATCGATTATTAACGTAACGTTGACCTTTGCGTGAATATGTGTAAGATCCTATATTGCCATGTTGTGTAGCCTCTCGTGGTATAGATTGAAGTTAGACACTATCTTTCCTCTTTTGTTTAATACCCTTATTGTTCCCTTTTCCTTTCGAGTGACCGTCAAAAAGAAAGTGTTAGGTCAACTCGAAATAAGTTTGACGTGATAGTGTTATTTTTTACCATGACAAAAAAAATTAATAGAAAAGAATTCAATCAAGTGGTTATAGCTCTCTTACCCAGGCCCGACCCTGATGCAGGGCAAGGTTGGGCGGCCGCCCCAGGCCCACCAAGAAGAGAGGCCCATCTGTACATGTTTTCAGTTACCAGAAAAATTAAAAAAAAAATTTAGATGTACATGTTTTCAGTTACCAAGAAGAGAGGCCCATCTGTACATTTTTTTTTGCCCCAGGCCTCTAAATCGTCTGGACCGGGCCTGCTCTTACCCAATTATTAAGTTGGGGGTTCAATTCTTATCATATACTTTTTGCCCACATTTTTGGCAAAAAATAAAAAATAAACGACATCGATCGGGTTTGTAAACAAGTTCGGTAATGCAACATGGACCTTCTAATTTTTTATGAGAGTATAATATTTTTATAGGAGTGGACACATCAACTTAACTTTTTTGTTAAATACTGTAAATCATTAGTGGCATGTTTGTTCCCGAAGAATAAGTTACCATTGTGGACTTGATAAGATGGTGAAACTTTGACTTATTAATGTAAGAGAGTAGTAAATAAAGTAGTTTTGGAAAAAAAATATTGTATACTAGTATATGATATTGTAAGTTTGTTAGACATGAGCCCCTTTTTAGAACTTAGGGAATACATAGATACAACCCAGTTACAGCCATACTGTTAGCATACATAGAGTTTAAAACACCTTGTTCTTCAAATAAATAATGCACACAAGTAGGTTCATCAAGCTAAAAGATGCTTGAGTTCAAAACTTTAAACAGATATTCATTCTACTATGGCGAGCTAGTAATTCCACCTTAGAATTCCTCCCTCTCATGATGTGCTTCAGTCTATCCTTCTTCATTACCCTGCAATCCAAATACAAGTTTCTAAGACTATCCGCAGGAAGACATGAGCCCCTTTGGCCTTTTGGTACCTAAAAATAGAGAAGAGGCAGCGTATGTATGCGAACTCTTGTGTCTTGGAAATAATTATCATAAAGGACTAGTTGATTTTGTACGGCTTTAATCTTAACGACCGTAAATGTTTTTATTCTCTCCGGGCTTGAAAACAACAAATTAAAACTTACAAGAAAGAGATTCCTTATGCCCTACAGTAAGATTCCTTTAGCAGTTAAACTTTCAAACTTTAGCTATAAATTACATGAAAAAAAAGTTATTTAAATAAAATTAATATATCTATATCTGTTGCAAAAAATTCTTTCACAAAATTTTGAAATTTATTAATAAATATATAGAAATTGAAAAGGTTATGGCGTAAGTGTAGTCTTGGAAACTATGTAAATAGTATCGTGTCAAACTGTCAATGTGTCATACACAATGATACATGATAATGTTAGTGTGATTCATGAATAGATTTTTTTGGTACATATATTTTCATGAATATTGCATATTGTATTACGTTCTCTAGGATTTACTAATCAAAATTTCCTACCATACAGTTGGGTTTAGATTTCAGATCTTAATTTAAGGTTTAAAAAGCATTGGATTTTATATTCAAATGCTTTAATTAATCTGTAAAAACTAGTTGCTACAAAACTCACAATGGGGTTATGAACCTGCGATTATGTTATTTCATCCAAATGTGTTCATTATTAAGAACAATATTGGTTTCCTCTAATGATTTAACTATATTTTAATTCTTTTATAAATAGGTGAGGTTGAAGAGAATGATGGAGTTCTGCTAGCTCATTCAAAGAACAAGAAACGAAAAGCTAGTTTGGACTTGAACAGGAAGCATGGCGAGAAAAGGCAGAATAAGTATTATTGGCCTAAAATTGATGTTCGAAAACCACATACTCCCAAGCCGCCTAAAACTCCTAAGCAGATCACTCCAAAGCCAAAGAGGAAGAGTCAGGGGAAGAAAGTTGTTGATTGCTCTCTAGTAGCTGAACAAACCTTTGATAATGCGACAACTAATTCATCTTGCAAACAAGTCTTGGGTTTTGAAAATGATATGCTTACTAATATTGATTTGGACTTTGGTATAGATTCTCTAACTTCTGAGGATGTAGAAAAAGTCACTGAAGAATCATGTGATGTTACTGAACAAGTCCCGGAGGAGATAATAACGACTTGCATGCAAGGTAGTCTTGATGATGATAAGATGATAAAGACTAGTGAGCCAGAAGTCTTGAAAGTTTATCGTAGACACTATAGTAAGTGCATTTATCAATGCCGGAAATTGGGGCTGAGTGTGAGTAAAGATTGGAAGAAGAAGAAGTCACCGAGGAACAAGAAGTCGATTCAGGCACTTGAGAAATTCAAAGGATTCAGTTGTATATCTATATGTGAGGATGTGCTTGATCGTATTATAATCATGCAAGGTAAAAGAAGGATGTTAATGCCTAAAGTGAAGATTGTTCGAGAGTTCTTTAAATGTGTTATGAGTTTATTATCTTCAAGGCCAATTGTGTTACCGAAAAAGAAGAGATCAAAGCAGTCAAGAAGGTTAAACCATGTCTACAGGAAACCATTGTCCCTTCAAAGTAAAGCAAGTTCCATTATGTCTCCTATGTCTTCTCCGACGAGACAGTGCTCTAACAATGGAAATGATGAACATATTTCACATAGACAATTTGATTGCAATGTTGATTTGATCGGTAAGTTGAGTTCAAGTATTTATCTCATTGATATAAAATTATCAAATATATATGTGTATAATATAATTCCTATGTATTGTTGTAGAGCATAAGAATGGTACAGTTGTGGAGCCTGCTGTGGATTTTGAAAAAGATGAGGTGCACATTTGCACACAACAAAGCCAAACTGACGACCATGATAGGAGTGCACAACTTGTTAATGCATGCTCTACTGCTTCTGATAGCCAACGGAGCAAAGAGAAGATTAAGGAAGAAAAGAAGGCTTCTAAGGAAAAGAAGGTGCCCAAAGTGCCAAAGGGTATAAGAATCACAAGAAATGAAAAGAAGGTGCCCAAGGGAAAAACAAAGGTGACTACGAATAAGAAGTTGAAGGGAAAGCACCAAGATTATCTGAGCACGCTTACTGGTTAGTTTCTAATTTGAATAGTGATTTGACATTTTCACTATTTTGGTTTATTCTCGTTCTTGTAAATATAAAATGTCATTTTGGATTTTTATATAGATTGGCGTGATGCATCTCTCGAGCAAATCATGGATCGTTTTGCTCAACATTTTGGATCTTTGAGAATCTGGACTGACCCTAAAACTTGGAGCATAGTAGTTTGTCAACCAGAAAACAGAGGTGATGGTTTTGAAGATTCAAACAATGAAGAGGCAAGATTGGAAGAAGAAAAAGCAGACCTACGTCAAAAGATAGAAAGATTTCTGCGTTACACGGAATTTTTTCAAGGTACGAAACCCTTTTTTTGTATTATCACTTGTATTCTGACTTGAGCAAATATCGATATGACACTGTTACTACATGTCTCCACTCTCGACCCTTAGTAAGGTTAGTTAAATAAGCATTTAAATCATGACCAAAAAAAAAAAATCAATAGCAGACCCCTCTTTTCCTCTAAATATATCATCTTGAGGAGAATGGTTAGGAGCACCTCTCTACATCTGAGCGTTACCCAATTATGCTGCTGCGTGATTCGGAACTTCTGTAATTGCAGAAGCTCCAGCGAATGTCATGTTCTCTTTGTACTCTTGTCTTATTTTGTTGCGTTTGACGAACGACAATCATTTAAGAGAGAAAACAAACTTCATTGCATATCATATTATCAGTGTCTAACGTATCTACTTAACAAGCGAAGCATTAAAGTGGAAATACAATAGGGCA
This sequence comes from Corrigiola litoralis, assembly GCA_901111285.1. NCBI lineage: Eukaryota > Viridiplantae > Streptophyta > Magnoliopsida > Caryophyllales > Caryophyllaceae > Corrigiola > Corrigiola litoralis. Next base: position 8,222 of record CAAKMY010039306.1, read on the forward strand.
TGTAAACTATAGAAAGGGTTAGAAATTGACCTGCAAACTTTACAAAGAAATAGAGGAAGAAGAGAAATGAGATGAGAGAGCACGAGAGTTGAAAAACAAAAAAGAAGGGGTGAAGAACTGAAGACAAATGAGATAGCAAACATGCGAGGGGAGGGAAACGTAGTTAGGAATTGACCTGCAAATTGGTCCATTCACTTGTTTTGGCCGGATTGTTAAGTAGAAAAAGTGATAAGTTTAGCATTGTAAGTCTTAATTTTTTTTTTTATAAAAGTAGTATCTTTAAAAATTGGTAAACTTGAAGGTAGCTTTTGTCAAAAAAAATTTAAAGAAAAGGAACTAAAAGTAGTTGGAAGTAATTTGAAGGAACACAACTGGAAGTAGTTAAGCTAATTGAAAAGGAAGGAAATGTATATTAAAATAGCTAAAAACTACGGAGTATATATAAAAAGTGAATAGTAGTTGAAACGGAAGTAAACTGAATTGAAAACTAGCTTAAGTTCATCTGAAAAGAACATACTCTTGGCTATAATAGTGCATACATAAGCTAGAATATATATGTGTTCCTAATGTGTTGTTGTAGGTGGTTAACGGAAGAGGGGAAAGAAAATCAATGCGTGAAGCCGTGAAGGAAATTAGTAAATACAGTAAATGAGCTAATGTAACTAGAAATTTCGCGATAAATTAGATTAGTACGGATATGTTTTGTCGGTGTCATCACCATGATTTGGTTAACTAAAATTAAAAGGTTTAGGGGTATATAGTTAGCTTCTACAACAAGGGTATTTGTCAAAATAGAAGCAAATTTTAGAGACATTTAGAACTCATAATTTATACATCCTGCTTCTTTGTAGACAAACTATATACATGATCGAGACGCAAGAGGCGCTAAGTCCATAACCCCGAGAAGTTTTATAGTACTGTTCGCCTGACTCTTTTTTGTTTCTTTATTTCTTTAGATAAATAATATTTAACTTCATAAAAATACGGTTAGCTCTAGTATAAGATCATAGAAAGCGTATGGTTGACACTAGCTTAATCATGAAAATTGATATCTAGATAAGGTTAGGAAAACCCTCCAAAATTTACTTAGATAAAAAATTTATTGTTTCTTTTTTGCATATTATTTCTCTTGTGTTGACCATTTGACATATAGATATGTTGATTGATGGATCTTTACCCTCATAAACTTTGCAGGGAGAAAGAGATTTGTAAAATGGAAAGGTTCGGTATTGGATTCGGTAGTTGGTGTCTTTCTCACACAAAATGTATCAGATGTTCTCTCAAGGTACACTTTTGAGCTCCCCAAGTAAATTTTTACATGAATATTATTCTAGTAGTTTTTATATCTTTAACAACGTGAACTTTAGGTGATATTAAACTAATATTTTTGAACCTACAAGTATTGCACTTAGTAGATAAATTTATGTAAAACATTGTAAAATGACTAATTCAATAATATCCCTCTAGAAAAGGTAAACCATAAACAACTTTTGGTCAATAACATGTATATATGCATTTGGTTTTTATTTTATTTTTTTTGAAAAATGATAAGATTTTATTAACACTTCCCAAAGGATGTCAAGATCACAACCCTAGAACAATCACAAGTTCACAACAGAAACCCATTCAAGCCTAGAGTATGATCAAACAGATCAAGAGATTAGTTCTAGCAAGCAGGTTATCAATATCAGCCACTATTAGGATTAACATGTAAAGCCTACGAGCTAACTGAAAGTGGAGATTTTTGCATTGAGCTTTATCATTGAGAATTCTGCCATTCCTTTCCCTCCGTAGTCCGTATTGATGAAACAATAGAAACTAAGGTAGCTCTAAACCACCTGTTCCTGACAGGATCCCCACCTCTTTTTCTACGCCAAAGTAGCACGTTCAGGATGATAGCTCCATCCTCTTCTAGTAACTGCAACGTAATTCATCATAATACACAAATTCAACAGAACAAGTGAAAAACAAATGTTGAGATTCTCCTCAGGTGCACTACAGAGTACACAACAGTTTGCCAATGAAAACCCCTGCTCTGCAATCTATCTTGAGTAACAAGCTTGCCTTGATAAGCCATCCAAGCAATAAAATTGTGCCTAGGAAGAGCAAGACTTTTCTAAATCACATCAGCCCAATTTTTCTTGGTACTTTTCAATCTAATACAATCATATGCAATCCCAATATTGTACTCCGTATGTGCCATTTTTGACCCAACTGTTTACCAAAGTACTTTAACCAACAATCTCATTCCTTAAGCTAAGGATCGAGTTTCGTCCAAACCCAAGAATCATTCTGTCTAGCTGCCACAGACCAGAAATCTAAGAAATTATAGTAGGTCATAATATGTCTTTTCCAAAGAGAAGTCCTTCCACAGAGAATCTCTCAAATCCTCTTCATAAGCTGCCCTATTCCAGCTCAAAACTTCCTTCAAGCCAACACGACCATCAGTTCTAGGTAGACAAAGAACAGTCCACTTAACCCAATGCATATTCTTATGCAAACCATTCTGGCTCCAGAGAAAACCTTAACACAACTTATTGAGCTTCTGAATTATATTCTTAGGCAACAGAAATATAGAAATCCAGTAAACCAAACTGCTGAATAGTGAATATAAAAGAATTCAAAAGTTAGACCTTTCCAGCATATATAAGAAATTGGTTAGACCAATGCTGCAACTTTGAGTATTTAGCTGATAGCACCCAAGAGAAACCAGTTGCTTCCATGTTTCAATCTTAATTTCTTGTTGAACCCCTCCAAAATAAATGTTGGTCTTTGCTGTGCAGCTAAAACAGACCACTTTGAAAATTGCATCAGGATGTTGACAATAATCTAGACAGGAGTATCCCAATTCACAAAAATAAGCAAATCATCAGCAAATTAAAAGCTAGATGATTTAAGTAGAGCCTACGACTCTAGGATGAAAGCTGTAGTCCTTGATTTTCCTACAATTTCTGAGGTGTCTAGAAAAAATCTCCATAGCTATGACAAAGAAGTAAGGAGAAATCTTCATTCTTCCGCTTGAAAAAACCATAGACAGATTCATTGACTAGAATAGAGTAGTGAGGGGTTGTTATACAAGCCATGATCCAATTTATAATCTGATGAGGGAAATCCACACTGTGCAAAACTTGATCAAGGAAATTCCAATTCAAGTTAGTAATCATATCTTGATCTCAACCTTAGTAGTCACCCTAGGTGAAATGTGAGCCCTACTATGGCATAAGCCTTCTCTGTGAACAGACTTATCATAGTAGTAGATCCCTATTCTTTATCCTCTACTATATCTTCATTAGTTTGCATGTACTATATAATAGCTAGTTCATAATTTTACTTTCCTTCTTGTCGATTTTGCAGCAATTCGTTCATGGGATTGGCTTCAGGATATCCCATAGAACCACTGAACGATGTAAAACATGAGGTCTATCACGAAAGTTTGTTAGAAATCTGTAGCAGTCAAGGATCTTCTGAGACAGTAAGCAGTTCCCAAAATGTCATTGTTGAGTATCCCGAAGAAGACGAAGAAGATACTAATTCTGTCAATGAGGAGGCTGAGTCGTCAAAAGAATTTGATGCTGCTTTGAATGAAATGCTAACTTCATTGCCCTTTGTACTAGAAAAAAATAACGCCAAAGGAAAGCAAATAGATGGCGCCGAGAAGATTGATTGGGAAGCCATTAGAGTTTTGTTTTCGAAAAAGAGTCATGAGCGGAAACTTGACGCACAAGATTCAGTGGATTGGGAAGCCGTTAGAAAAGCACCTGTAAATGACATTGCTAATATCATCAAGCAAAGGGGCCAACATAGGGTGATTGCAGGCAAAATCCAGGTATTGAATGCAACGTTTATCCTCTTTTTTCGAATAAGAGTTGGTAATATGGAAATATGGAAATATTATCATTGTCCACTGGCCAATATTCACATATGCAATTATATACATAATTATAATATGGTTTTATAAGCATTAAATGTCATGTTGTAAACACTTATGAGATCAAGCCTAAATCCTTTTATTTTTTTGCAAATTCATTAATATGTACCCCTTAATTAATTTATCAAAAAAATTATAGGGACCGACAGTGAAAATAATTTTTGTGTTGTTTAAGTTTAGGACCTAGCTACAAAGTAGAATTACAAAAATCAAATGAAGTTACTCTATTTTTGTTGGAAGCACAAATTGTCAAGATAGAGAAATGTCTATTATATGAATTTGCTCCTTTAATATTTGTTTTTGCATGATGCAAGAAAACTCTAAATCGACTGGTTGATGAACATGGTTCCCTTGATCTTGAATGGTTACGTGAAGCTCCGCCTCAAGTAGCAAAGTAAGTTAAGAAAATTATATTTTGGGTTTCAACATAAATTTTTTAGCCACTAAACTAATATGTTTGGCTTTCTAGGGCATACTTGCTAAGTTTTTATGGAATTGGCTTGAAAAGTGTAGAGTGTTTGCGCCTTCTAACACTTGGGCATCATGGATTTCCGGTGAGAAGCGTTTGTGACTTACTATTATATTTCTTTTACTTTTTATATTTGAGTAACTATAAATTTTAAGATCAATATACATACTTATGTTTCTCACCATCTAATTATGTGAAAAGAAAATGAATATAAATAAAGTGCCTAACCTATTTATCACTAACCCTTTAAATTTTATGTACTAGGTTGATGTAAACATTGGCCGGATCGCAATACGCCTTGGTTGGGTTCCTATCAAGCCATTGCCTGCCGAACTGCCTTTTCATCATCTTCAAAAGTAATGTCTTTTCATCAAGTATAAAATAGTGTTTATCATTTAATATGGAAACCTATTGTTGTTTTGACAATTTTATTATTTAGGTACCCATTGGAGAATGAAATTCAACAGTATCTTTGGCCAAGATTGAGTCATCTTAACCAAGAAGAATTGTAAGTTGTTTATCTATTTATTTATATCAATACCTTTGTTTGATTTTGTGAGTTATTTGTATCTTACATAAATTGGTTGGATTTTTACATGTGTATCTGTAGGTATGAGATACACTATCAGATGATTACATTTGGAAAGGTAATGATTGGATTAAATATTTTGCCGTTGCATTTTTGTTTGTCATTCATGTATATATCAATTGGGATTATTTAGAAAAAACATGTAACAAATTAAAATATAATATTTCATAGTACTAACTATATAACTTTAACTATTATTTTGTAGGTGTTTTGTCTTAAGGCAAAGCCAAATTGTGGAGCTTGTCCACTGAAAAGGGAATGCAAATACTATGCAAGCATGGAAAAAAGGTTTGACTAGTCTTATTCCACTACGTTAACATTTAAGTTATCCAATTAGTAGTCCAATCACTTACTATAGTAGGTAAAATTGATTACTCACATGTTAATGTACTTATAGGAGCATGTTCACTTCACTAGACTTTTAGGATCAGATTAGAGTTTATTTAGAAACACATGTGGTTGTAGAAAAATATATTTTGATATATAATTGAAAAGGTAAAATCTCAGCCACTAGATATGTATTTAGCATTACCTTTACATGGTTTCATCTTTATAATATTTTCATTATATATCTTGAGTTATTCATGGTTACATATATGACTTTAAATAGTGTTAAAAGTCAAATAAATAAATTGAAAAAGGAGGGAGTGCATGATATGTGTTTAACTTTCTACTTTATCGTGCAGTAATAGACCAAGATTGACATGGAGACAAGAACAAATGATGATAAAGGCGAAGACTTCTAAGAAAAACAAAAATGTCCCAAATCCTTTTGATGTCAAAAGAATTTCTTTGACTTGTATGTCTCAGACATCAAATCTTATTGCATACCCAGGATTTGCTCGTTTAGATTTGAAGGTCAAATCAGGCTCAGAACTTTCCACTACGTATCCTATTATTATTCGACAGCCTGAATATATAGTAGAGCATCCACCAGAGTCTCCACAATTGGAAGAAAAAGACCTCCAAATCCCAGAAATTGAAGATATGGGGGACTATGTTTCTAGTAAAGCCAATGGTGAATATATATTGTATCTTCATACAGAGGATGATAAGGAAGTATGTCATAATTCTTCTAAAGAGAATAATGTGCGACTCCAAAATGGTGATTCATCAAGTGCTTTGATTAGCCTTTCTCCGCATATGGCTTCTAAACGTGTGCCTAAGCATGTCTCCAGATTGTGCACGGCACACCAAGTGTAAGTTTTTCATTTTATGTCTTATATCATATAAAAATATTTTCAATATGATTTGATTTAATAATTGTGGAATTTCAATTGCTAATTTCTTTTGAATATTATTATAAGTCTTTTGTGCAATATTTTTTTTGGCATGCAGTTATGTCTTACCGGAAAACCATTTGCTCCTCAGATACGTATGTTATTCAATATCCCCTCTAATTTGTCATATAATTGCAAATCTCTATAACATATCAACATATATATCTCGGTTTGATTGCTTCAGCTTCATTTGGATGCAAAAATTGGAGTCATGCCTTATCTTCTCGCCACATGGACAATTGGCTCAGATGATTCTTCAATGGTTCGAGGAACATTATTGGTTAGCATTCCATACTCAAATTTTCAAGAAAAAAAAATGCATAATGTTAATATTTTAAAGTAATTAAGTTTACATAAATGCATCAATAGATACCAGCTCAGACAGCAATGAGAGGATATTTTCCATTGAACGGTACATATTTTCAAGTAAATGAGGTAAAGTGTTTTTGGTTCATACTTTGAGTCTTCTATACAAGTTGAACACTCTTATTTTTAATATAACAATGTTATATGTAGGTTTTTGCTGATGATGAAACTAGTCGACATCCAATTAATGTTCCAAGATCATGGCTATGGCAGCAAGCCACTCGAACATTGTACTGTGGATCTAGTACATCGGCAATAGTAAGAGGTATGGCTGAAAACATTTACACAGTGAATATTTATTCAATTACACGACCTATTTTTTTACTAATAACACGATGAACTTATTTGATTATTTAAACTAGGTTTAAATGAAAGGGATATTCAAAAGTGTTGTCGTGAAGGTATGCAATTGCAACTTTTAGTATTTTTTATTTTTTCAATTAATAAGAGGTATAATGTAAGTGTTACATTAATACAATTCTAACTCATTTTCCTAAATGACATTATTACATTTTTTTGTAATTGACTTAGGCTACATATGTGTAAGAGGATTCAATCGGCAAACTCGTGCTCCCATGCTATTACCAAGCATATTCCATGAACGTCATCAAGCGAAGGGGAAGTTGCAACAAGATAACAAAGATGAGGATGTGTAAATTTTTTATATTTCAAGGTCTTTTGTTTGTTGTACATTCATTTTGTCAATTGTACATAAGGATGACAAACAATTAGTTCATATATAATTAGGAGATAAAAAGGCATAGTGGCTATAAAACTAGTAGTAGACATAACTTTCAACGATCTTGTTATAATTTATTTTGTCAATTGTATATGAAGCTTGATTCAAATTCATGACCTTGTACACTCCCTTTAATAAAAGAAGATATCGTGGTTGGTCTAAGCTCATGACTTTATTATTAGAAAGCAAAGAACAATTTGACTAAAAAAATACTAAATATCTCGTCGACGAGTAGACTCTAGTCCCGCAAATCTTGGTTTATTTTGTTTCATATTCCAGTAAACTAGTTGTGAAGCCCGTGCG
>CAAKMY010039309.1:0-12266 GCA_901111285.1 Corrigiola litoralis
CACTCATTGAGACAAATAAAAAGAGATCCCACATGACTATATTTTATCCTATATATATTACAAAGAATTTTGAAGTAAAAGCTACATAAATAGTGCCCAAAAGTGAAATGGGAAGATAAAAAAGAAACGGAGGAAGTACTTTCTTTTGTTTGCCTACTCTATCAGCTAGGAGTAGTTTGTACGCCCTCTTAGATTTTATTATATATTTAGCAATTGATTATTCTGGCACTTACAGACTCCGTAGCTAGGATTTATATGCATCATGTAGAAATCGATGAACGCGAAATTGTTTTCAGCGCGCAGTGCGAGTATTTATAATTTGCTATCAATTATTACTGTTGAAGAATGGAGTATAAAGGTGATACATTTTAGAAACCGTGATATATGTAGGGATAGTCTGTGCAAAATGTATGTCCTGTACATTGGTCTACCAGGGAAGCTGTGTTAGAACCTCAGAATGTGGGCATTACGTGCATGATGTGGTCCGACTTTTATGACCAAGATTAAATTAGCTGATACTAAATCATATATTCATTATTAAATAAAACAAAATATGAAAATAGTTTTTATAATTAATTAAAGAAGAAAGTATGGAAAACAGTTATAAAACCTCGGGACATCGCTGGAGCCATAAACTAATTACACCTCAAACCCTGTTTATTTCCTCTTTTAGCATAAGACAGATAATTAATATCTATTTTAAGGAATTAAGCCACGTTTTGCCTCTTACCGTGACATGCTGTTAAATCTACAGATGCAGAAAAGTGAAAAAGTTTATCCTTTTATCCCAAAAAGTACGCCAACTAACTGAAAATGTGTCAGACTAAAAATTGTTGAAGCAAAAAGTACTCCTACATAGTTGGAGTAACTGAAAAATGTGTTGTAATTACCATTAGTAGAGGATAGTGCTAGTTTCACTCCCTCCAATTGAGGAAACTAAATTGTTACACATCCAACGAGTGTTATCTATTTTTGGTGACTCAACGCATTTGTCTCAAATTTACAACTCCCACTTTGCCTCAAATCATATATATAAGTTCACACCCCAAAGACATAATCCAAAATACATACCCAGTCAATAATCAAACCGTTAGTTTCTCTTGAGCTATAAAGCCGTAAGTTCTTATCTTCCTCTTCTAGTACTTTAGAATCCTATAATTTTTGTACCTTAAGTAACCACTTTTTGGAAACCGTACAAAGAACAACAACATATAGAGCGGACACACAAAAAAGCTAGTTTCTTACTTTCTTTGTTCCTTTGCAACATACCAAAAATATAAACTCTATACTATAAGCTCATACGTTGAAGTTTTGCCTTGATCGGCCTTGGCTAATATGAATTCTGACGAACCACAAGTTGGGAAGCATATGCCTACACAAACAGCCCCAATATGGCAGATCATCTCCGTCGCCTCGATAGCGGCCGGAGTTCAGTTTGGATGGGCACTTCAGCTCTCACTCTTGACCCCCTACGTCCAACTTTTGGGCGTTAGCCACACAATGTCGTCCTTGATTTGGTTGTGTGGACCGATATCTGGCATCGTGGTGCAACCCACTGTGGGGTACACGAGTGATAGGTTAAAGTCTAGGTTTGGACGTCGAAAGCCTTTTATAGGCATTGGCACTCTATTGATCTGCTTGGCTGTGCTATTAATTGGTTTTGCTGCGGACATTGGCCACAGTGTTGGGGATGATCTCTCCAAGAAGACTAAGCCTAGAGCTGTTGCCCTTTTTGTTATTGGATTTTGGATCCTTGACATTGCTAATAACATGGTTCAGGTCAGTCTTCCATCCATTAATTCATACATGGTATCCTCTAAATTATTTTAACCATGCTTTATTGCTAGCGGTGCCTATCATTTGGACATCATTTACATGACACCGTAGACCTTAGAAAGTAGTTTTTTTTTTTTTGGTTATAAAATGAGACTTCGCATTCTAAATAAATATTCTAAATGAAATTTGTACATTACATTTATCATGTCAAAATATTATAATAGAGAGTACACAAAACAACTCAAATATCAATTAGTTTATATCTAGTGTTTTTAACAAAAACATACACAGACACATATATAGAAATTAAAAAAGGATTTTACAGTTAGTATGTACACCAAAACAACTCAAATGAAAATGAACATCATTCTCTTAAGCAATCACCATTTTTATATGGTTGCAATCAATTAAATTCTCCCAATTTACTAAGCCTTCATGTTTGTGACTTTTGCAGGATCCAAGTAGGGCATTTTTGGCTGATCTGTCAAGACATGACCACAGAAAGATGAGAATGGCCAATGGTTTCTTTTCGTTTTTCATGGCAGTTGGAAACATCCTAGGCTATGCCGCAGGATCAGGTCCAACATTGTACAAAATTCTTCCCTTCACGAGGACAGATGCATGTGACACTTATTGTGCAAACCTCAAAACGTGCTTTCTCATCGACATTTTATTCCTTCTGCTGGTAGTAGTCGTTCCTCTAGTTCTTGTAGCTGAGCCCGATGTTGAGCCCAGCGCTTTGCCCGACGAAGACGTCCCATTCTTTGCACAAGTGAAGACCTCTTTTAAGAACCTTGGAAGACCAATGTGGCTTTTGTTCCTTGTCACTGCACTTAACTGGATTGCATGGTTCCCATTCTTCATGTTCAACACCGATTGGGTTGGCCTCGAAGTTTATGGTGGAAAGCCTGTGGTAAGAATTCCGATATCCAACTTAGTATTTTGCAATACACTCCCTTTGTTCCAATGTGAAGTTAGCGTTTGCAAGTTGCATGCGAGTACTAGAATCAATTTTGTCGAACTCTATTATTTTAATTGATCACATTTAATTTTCAAGTTATGTTGCCTTGCATCTACCTTACATGGTCGTGATTTTCTAACAGGGAGAGCCAAGTGAGGCGAGGTTGTATGATATGGGAGTAAGAACAGGAGCACTCGGGCTAATGTTGACAGCAGCAACACTAGGATTTATGTCTCTATTAATAGACCCATTATCAAAAATGTTGGGTGGTGCAAGAAGATTGTGGGGTCTTGTCAATTTTATATTGGCTGCTGCTTTAGCATGTACGTTACCAGTGACCAAGGCAGCCAGAAAAGCAAGAAGAAATATGTCTCCAGGCACTCCACCAAATGCTGGCATCAAAAGTGCTACTTTGTTTCTCTTTGCAGCCACTGGCATTCCTCAAGCGGTAAGCCTTAGTCAATAATCAATATAAATATAGAACATTAGTAAAGTGTGTCAGTTAGTTAATTGCTTAATTTTTATCGATACTAACATTTTTAATGGTCATTTGGGGACAGGCCACTTTCAGCATTCCATTTGCATTGGCGTCAATGTTCTCATCTGACTCTGGTGCTGGTCATGGTTTGTCACTGGGAATTATGAATTTGGCCATCTGTGTACCACAGGCAAGTACCTCCACTCTCTGATAACCAAGATTGGGACTCTCTACAAACATTTGTTAATTTATACATTGTTGTCAACATTTGTTGTTTTAAGACTTTCGTTGTCACAAGATACATCATTGACCGAGTTTCGGTATTGTGCAGATGTTTGTATCACTAATCAGCGGACCATGGGATAGCATATTTGGAGGTGGGAACTTACCAGCATTTATGCTAGGTTCTGTAGCAGCAGTAATAAGTGGGATCCTAGCAATGACTGTGATCCCTCCTTCAAGTGCCAATGCATAATTTTTCTAGTTCTTTCTCATACGGTTGATGGCGCCAGATTTAATTACCATTGAGGTCGAGGGTGTTATCTTTCTAAAAAAAAACCCAACATATGTTAATCTCTCCTCTACTGAGGCAATATTGTTCTCAAGGCTATTATGAATCAAGCTGTGTATAGTAGTTGCACAAAATTGTATACAAGTAGCCATAGGAACAACATGTAGTTGTGCCAACGCGATTCTTTTGTATACTCTATTTTTTCTAGTGTCTTAAGAACACTTTGCCATATATAAATTTTTCTTTTGGCGCCAAGATGTGATTGTTCAGTGTACTTTCTTCCAACCATTTCGTATAGTACTTGTTTCTTTACTTATCATTGCATGGAAAATCTCCCTTAAGAAATGAATTCTATATATCATTGCGCAGAAAATCTCCCTTAAGAAATGAATTCTACATATCATTGCACAATAAATCTCCAACGTTCACACACTTATATTTCCATATGTTAGCGGTCATGTGATTAGATATGTAGCTTGGAATTGAAAGGAGAAGGATGACAGTGTGAGAAGGGAAGCAAATTGAGTAGTTGCAACTATGGGGAAAGTTCTTCCGTGTAACTCAAGTGAGGAAAAGACGCTCCTATCTTCCTCCCGATTCAGATACATTTATAACTCATAGCTTTTGCACAGTTAGATCAACTGATAAAGGGTTGTTCTAACTTAATTAGAGGTCTCGGGTTTCTCATTAAAACTCATGAGGGAGAACTAAACTTTGTCGTCTTAATGGTTATGCCCGACTCAAATCCGGATTAAACGAGATGGTGACAAAAAAAACTCTCAACTTTTATAGTTCTTTTCTTTCTTAACCAGTGAGGTCTTTGGAGTTTGCCCATCATCCATACAAATCATGTTTTATCCAAAATGTTGTATTACACATATTATCTCATCTAGACTTTCATATAGAGTGTAACTTTTTATACTCCAAAGCCATTTTGTTATACTCATAGTCTCATACTAATCCACATCACATGTACATTAACTTTAAACAACATCTGACCTTTTAACTCAAATGATGGTGTATATTCGATCATGGTTGTGTAAGAAAAACTCCCAATTTCGCTGATAAGAAATGTGGGCACAAAATCGCTGATAAGGTATTTGACCATATTCATGGCCATGCAAATCCTCGTGCAAAATTAGTACCAAACTTATCATATAAAAATATCAATACATTACATGATGAACAAAATCACATGCTAGTATGCATTTTTTTGGTCGTAACAATCATATTCATATAATTTTCTTGGCCACCAAAAAGTACCAAATTACATAAAGGAGGGAAAATCTACTAAAAGTCCCAACCTTTACTTGTCTTTAATCACAAACTTAATTTTTCGATTTTTATTAGGCATTTGAGACAAAAAATCACCAACTTTTTTAAATAACTAGTGATTATTGTTATCATAATAATAAACAACATAAAATTAATAAAGCTTATCACAATTTTTAGGGTTCTTGAACCTCGATTTTTCCCCAAAATCATGGGAGATTCAATCACTCCATATGAGCAAATATTTCAAGCTCTTTTATTAATCCCAATATCCCATTATTTAGTTGGGTTTGTGATCTTTATTGCAGCATTTTTGTATAATTTCCTAGAGTGGCATGTGATCAGTGATATATTAACTGGGTTTAGAGGGCAATCTGTTACATTAACATACAATTCAGAGTCAAAGATTTATGAAGGGGTTGTTTCCAAGTGTAAGAGTTTACATGGAAGGTAGAAAGATTTGATCTTGATGTATATTTTTTAGTATATAGTTGAAATTTCATAAAGTTTCATGGAATGTTGTGATTTCTGATGTTGGTTTTATTGGTTTTTGTAGGTATTTGGTGACACCATGGCTTGCAAGTCCTCATTTGCAGACTACTTTCTTGAATTTCTTTGGGAGGCCACCTGTGTTCAAGTACAGGAGGTGAAATTTAGCTCAATTTTGATGTTTTGATTTTGCAGTTTTTGTATGAGTGTATGTGGTTTTGATTACTGGCGCTGCGCGAATTGTAGTTCTTAGTGTGATCAATTTTGTGTTGTGATTGTAGATGAATGGTAGTGATCAGTGATCAGTGATCAGCTTGTTGGTGTATTTGTATACTGATAGTTGTAGTGGCAAGGTAATTTTTTTTTTAAGTCAACAAATAATTTGAAGGAGGTGAATTAGCCTAGTTTTGATCTTGTTTATTTAGGAAATTATAAAATGCTATCCTATGCAATTGTATTCATGATATATATTGTCTGAGAGTGTGTTTTGAGGTGATTGAAGTTTTAGTGTGATCAATTTTGTGATGTGATCATGGATAATGCATTAGTTTGTTATTGTACTTGTGCACCGATAGTTCATAGTAGAAGTGACTTTTCTGGCAAACACCTCACTTGTATCACTGAGACGAGGATTACTGCATTTGGGTTGATGAAAATGTTGTAGTTCTTTGACTGTTGTGTGAATCTTTTGAGGCTGTTTTGTTGTATGGTGATGGTTTGATGCCTTCTGTGTTCTACATAAAACATATCTTGTTGGGTTTTAGACAATATATGAAATGAAGTGGATCGGTGAGGTAAATTAACAACATTTGATTTCATGGGATGCGCCCTTCTTTTAATGATCAAGGTTCTTCAAGTTTTATGAAGTCAACGGAGCAATAAGCCTATAAGAAGAAGAGCTGCCAGCTACATAAGCCGAGTTTAGGCCGATAATTTCAATGATTTTGAGAATATGTCTTACACTCTCTTTTCTTAGAGTCTTTATACTCTGAAAGAACCAATAGCTTAAATATGTGCATTGAAGAGAGCAGAGTAGGAGGTTGCCGTAGCATATGATTCATGGATCTGCCTTTCTAGTAATGAGTAGGATCTTGTGCTCTTAATACTGTTATAAATTCTCTTTTAGGTGTATCTTCAACCGATGTCGCATTTGAAATGTATATTAGTTTCTTGTACCTCTAAATGATCTTTTTCATATTGATTTTTTGTAAACAAATACGAAATTCCTTTGTTGGAATATATGATACATACGGGGTTCTGTTGTCATATTCAAGTTTGAGTTTTCTCTGCTAGTCTGCTGATATCTTTTACATGTAAATTCTTAATGTCAGGCAAATTTATCATACATCAGATGGTGGAACTCTTGCTCTTGATTGGCTTTTGTGTTCTGATGGTAAGTGATCATTATTACTATGAGTATCGTATCTCTTGATGTGCTTCTTTTCGCTTTGCCAATCTCTTTCTCGCTGTGGCTGTCTCTAAAGATATTGCATCTCTGGCCAGTTTATGGTATTCATGGTACCCAGGTTCATTGGTAAATAATGATGAATGGAGATGGTAATATATTGTAGGTTCCACTGACTTTTATGTGCAACAGTTTAGAAGATGTTGAAAAAAGAAAATAAAGCATCTGATGATCATATCCTTAACATTTGCCTCTATGTGACCACCTTTTTTAAATTTTAATCTAAAACATACTTAGTGAATTATTTATGTCCCAACAGTGTCCCGTAATGAGGGTGTTTTGATCCTCCAAGGTGGTCGTGGTTCTGGTCATCTTTTTATTTTAGGTACTGCGTTGGGTGATTCTCAACCCTGACCAGCATTCTGGTTTTGGTCAACTCAACACATGGAAGATGTTTCTTTCTTTGTTGTTCGTCCCTATTTGTTATATTAAGTGAGGGTTATTGCTTTTGCAATTGCCATGTGACAGTGCTATAGACAACAACGGGCAACCAGTCTTAATATTGAGTGAATTTTGAGAATACTACTTAAGTTTTGACGAAGTCAAAGGGAGAGACTAGAAGTGAGCAAGACTATGTAATAAAAGGTTAAATGTGCATGCTGTTAGAAGAAATGTTGTTATATATAGTATGATGTGCATTTTGAGAGAAATTTAGGTGGTCATACTATTGCGTTCATTTTCAAATTATGACTTTCTTGGAGTTTTGGATCTGTGAGATCATTCCCTACTCTAGGCTTGGCATTTCAGCTTATCAGGTTTTGGTTAGTAGTCTAGCTCAAAGCCTGAGATCTATTTCGGGCTGGCTTTACTTGGATGGATCATGGACTTAATCTTTATTTAGTAAAATTGGCATATCCTTGACATGTTTCATACTCCAGTAACATTGTGGATATGATTGCGAGATGATGTTAATTGTCCTTAGGTGTTTTATTTATTGTGCTTTATCAAATATATGTATACGATTATCCTATGTTACCAATTTGTAGTTTTCAATGATTCAAGTTCTGTTATATTGTTATAGTTCTGCTGGATGTCAGCTTTGTTTCTTTCCTCTAGATCTGACTATTCTGTCTTCTGTTGCCGTGCTGAAGTGGCAAAAAAGATTTGTTGTTTCCTCTCTCTCTGTCTCTCTCTCTCTCTATTAAAACGGTCTTGATCTTCCTTTGTGATGATTCTCCAGTGATAGGAGGCGCAGTTCACCTTGATGATGTTATTCCAAAACATGATAGGACTCCTATTGCGGTTGTGATCCCAGGTCTGACAAGTGATTCCAATTCTGCGGTATGTTGCATATTATATATCTCAATTAATACAAATTGCTTAAGGTGTGTGCTGTAGGAGATATATAGAAACTTTTAAAACCCCACTTCCCGGAGTCCTTTTGTGGTTGTCAGAACTTTGTGAACTCCAACCAAATTATTGTATGATGGTACACAAGCTTGCAAAGCCTCCTAGATGCCATATCTTAAACCCAAGGTTTCCTTGTGGATAGTTCTACCCCACAGGAATGGCAATTTCCAGGGTAGGTCCCACTCTCATAGGGTCTAGGCAGGGATGTATATAGCGTTGCTCTTAACCTGTGTTTTATTATCCTCTCTTAGTAGATGTGTTAGACATATTCATTTGTGATCTGAATTTGTTGTAGACAAGATTGGAGATGTACTAGAATATTGGTGTATTGACAAGCTGATTACTGAAGATAAGGCATAAATATGATACATTTCATCTAGTGATGTTATCTTTACAACCACGCTGTTGGAAGCTACTGCATTCCAGATTTTCTCAAAGCTCGGGAGCTTAGTCTATATACTGTAACAGAAGATTGACTTCTTTTCTTCACAATGTGAGTTGAGATCCAATCCATCTGTTTCTTTCCCTATTCTCAGTGATGCAGCCTGGATTTTCTATTCCATTTCAAAACTCTGGTTTATCAATCATGAACCGCAACAATAGCAAAACAAGAGATTCTTGTTCTTGTGCTTTCCATTGGTTCTGTCAAGGTCAAGGGAAGACCTAACTAGTTTTTCTTCCCCCATCCTCCGCCCTGCTAGTGATTTTTTTAGCTGACTTGGTTTGTCTGAACGACCCTCACTTCACACTTGCTAAATTCGCCTGAACCCATGGTGAATGGGCCGTACCCTTTTCTATGCTGACCCCGGACGGCCTGGCTTCAGCCTGCTTTTGATAGCCTTATTAACTTTACCCGGGAAAGATCAGAAAATTTAACCAGAAAGTGGAAAGACGATAAAAATTCTCACAGGCTGTTGTCTGGGTAGGGAACTGTAATCTTTTGCCCTTTCAAGAATGTACCGACCTTAGGTATCTGACCAGCATGTAACAACAGTCGACTACAAAGCCTTAGCTCTGGTGGTACCTGACAGAGTTTTTGAAAAAAAATCTTAACACATCTCTCTACTTTGCGTTGGAATTTTTTGTTATATTACCTTTTCCAATTGGACTCTTTCACATTGACATTTGATGATTTGTTTTGCAGTACCTGAAGCATCTGGCGTACAACACAGCAAAATGTGGAAGAAATGTCGTAGTCTGCAACCACAGAGGTCTCGGTGGTGTCTCAATTACTGTGAGTATGAAGAATGCTATATTCAGTCGTAATAGATCACCAACAGATCATATTTTGCTTGCCTATTTGGAGATGTTCATATTCCATGTTTGGTTCCCAAATACTCTGGCCAATGATATCCAGCTTGTAGGATTTTTTTTTATTATGGTCCTTAATTCCTTATAACTTACATTGAGTGTCTCTGGGACAACAATACAACCGAAGTCTTGAATTGCTTGAAAAAGAGCAAATGGAAAGTTATGGGTTTCTTTAGATTCTTGTTTATATTTTAATAAAGACGAATTGGAAGTCTTTGCTTTTGTATGCATGGTATTTAGTGTACATGCTTTCTAATTAGGGAGTAATGCTGGGTTATGATATGAGCTTGCAGTGAATAATTTCTCTTAACATTTATTCTTCTCAAGCAGTGACAATGTTTCATAATGATAAATTCTGGAATTTTGGTGTGGTTTTCAGCATTTTTGATGTATAATCCATACAATATTGTTTCAGTCTGATTGCTTCTACAACGCTGGATGGACAGATGATGTTCGTGTCATTATTCGGCATTTGCATCGTGTTTATCCAGATGCTCCTCTCTTTGTTGTGGGAACTAGCATTGGAGCAAACGTTCTGGTATGTCCATTTGGACTTTTTCAGCCTTAGTTGTTAATGATCTTCTTTCAGGCTTTCGTACTTCTTAATGCAACTGTGGTGACTTCAAAATTTTCTAATTGGAAAACTATGAAAACTTGGCTTCTGTAGAGGTTCTCTTTTGTACATGTCTATTTTACATGCCTTTGTCTTATTCTCCACATACCTTCTCATGAAGTCTGCAAGTTAGGATGTGTCTAGGAGAGATGGTACGGTTTTCCTTATGGTGACTAAAAATGAAACCTTAACGCGCGTAAATATAACATCACACTGTGATTCGTAAGTCACAAGCATCAAGTTTGTACTTCAGTTCAACTTTTTGCATATATTCTCCTCTGGCATTTAGTTATTTCTTAATAGTTTCAGTATAGCATTTGGCATTTATCATGTTGGTTAACTTCTTAAGTTGTATAAATTTGCATTTTTAGTCGGATGCTACCTATAAATATCAAGTATTGAGAACAACTACCTTATAAGATTCTTTTTCTCCCTGAACTATCTCATATGATAATTTTTGGACACCACTACCTCGTGATGCCCATGTCCGGCGGAAAGAAGTCAATATTTTGGCAAGCTGACCTTTGTGATGCACTCTCGGTGTCCTTCGATGTCCTCTTTTCTAGCTTTCCTCCGTTTTAAGACCTCATATTAATAATTTACCTGTCAATTCTCGTATGAATTGATAGTGCACGGGTGTTACAATACAAAGAAACTTGAAAATAAGTTGGAAAAGACATAGGTGTGTAATGGTTATCTTTTGTTGCAAGGCAAGGCATATGATCTTCGCGCCATAAAGTTGAGCATTGAAAAATGAGTCGGTTAAGGCAGTTTTTGGCCAAAAAAAAAAGGTCAGTTGTTCACTAAGATGGAAAGCTAGTGTCTTAAATTAAAATTTAATAATGAGATAAGAGTTCACTGGTAAGCTTCCCCGTCTCTATTGAGCAGCAGTAGTGACTGGCAGCATGAGACAAATTTTACTATTAGCTCCGTGGTTCTCACTCCTTTGTATCTGTAAGGTTCTACTTTCTATTTCCACTTTGACTCAATGAGTGAAGCTGGCTTTCACTTTTCTATTAGCCTCGGATCATCGATTTAGTAACATTTTAATGTTAATGTGTGAATGGACCAGAAAAGAAATGCTCAATGGTCTTCATTGTTTGTGACGTTATCTTGATTTTCCTAAACAGGGGTTAATTGCTGGGGGTTATCCTACTGAGCTTAGTTACGAAGTACAAGACATGTCTGTATGTCTTATTGAAATACTTGATCAACTTCCTGATATTGCATTTTGTAAATTACCAGGTAAAGTATCTTGGAGAAGACGGAGAAGACATTCCAATTGCAGGAGCTGTTGCTATCTGCTCTCCATGGGACCTCTTGGTAAGAATTTACCAACAGGGCTTAACAATTATTTATTGTGCATTCTAAATCTGTATGTCTTTCTTACTTGTCTTTTCATCTTTGCACAGATTGGTGAGAGGTTCATAGGTCGAAGACTTGTGCAGAAGTTTTATGACAGAGCTTTAACCATTGGTCTGCAAGGTTATGCGAAGTTGTATGTCCTTCTCAGCTACTTCACTGAAGTTTTACTGATCTGTGGTGTTGAATGTCATCAAGTTTACAGTTCGATTTCAGTTTGACTTCCTTATTTCTTTTGTTATCTTCCTTTTCTGCTGGATCACAGACATGAGCCACGATATTCTCGTCTTGCTAACTGGGAAGGAATTACACAGGTCCGTGCTTTTATAAACCTAATTTAAAAAAAATATATAGTAGCAGTTATATCTACAAGTATGAGACTGTCGAACAACATTGCAAGTCATAAACAAAAGATATGACATCATCTCTAATTCACTATTACCCTGCATTACCTATATGCTATAGTTGTGCTCCTTAGCTGCCACCATATAGGTGAAATTGTTTCCTCTCGTCCTAAACATCTACTGTGACTACTCTTTTGCTGCTGAGGCTGACCAGTCCAATTGGAATAATTCCCTTTTTAGTGGAGTTTGGGCTATGCAAAAGTGTCAACAACCATTAATAACTTTCTCGTTGTGATGCTGTTTTTTTTTTAAATTGAGGAGAGGGGTGGGGTGG